>LBNU01029669.1:12427-23502 GCA_014162995.1 Artemisia annua
ACACTCAGACGAGCCAGCAGAAAGGGTTAGGCCTCCTACTGAAATTCAACCTGTTACGGTTCGCAGGCAACTCTTCCAAGAGACAAGGCAGCAACCATCTACACAAGGCACAAGTGACACCGACGAAACTGAAGAACCATCATCTACACATGCCGCAAAGAGGGTCAGACGCGACTGACATATCATCCTCAGGTGCATGAATGCGTTACTAAACGCATGGCCTATCCAAGTAATGTAATATAAACCGTAAGAAAAACAATCTATAATATGTACAGTAAGTCGAAGTAGGTTGTGTCAAAAAGTTCTACAATATGTACAGTAAGTCGAAGTAGGTTGTGTAAGAATAGGGTAAGTCGAAGTAGGTTGTGTAAGAATAGGGTGCTTAATGCGCAGATGTTGTAACAAATGCACAGTACGTGCTATCATACACGGCTGCATACTTTTGTCCTGCACAGCTATATAACGCTGTCGCAGATGCAGGCATGCCTGCATAGTTTTGTATCATTTGCGCTATGGAAAATATAATGGTTAACTTACTGTATTTTGACACGTTCCAACACAAACATCTATCCTCCCCCACAGGTTAAAAACAGAACAAGCATTACAAAAAAGGTTTTTACCCCGCCGCAACGCGGCGGGTACATACACCTTGTTATAAATACAATGCAAAATTCTGTACATCATATTAGAATATTAGGTTTTAATAAGTTTCGTAGTTCTTGTGGCCTTCTCTTCCTGTGCTAAGCCGTAGGAACAAAAAGAAGACAGAAAGAGCACTTGGTGGCGTTTGGTTTTAGGGGCAAAACCCCAGTATTGACTATGGGATCAAAAACATTTATCTAGTACGATATGTAATTATTTCTTGAAACTCAATTATTTATTCAGTTTCATTATTCTTGATCACTATTTTGATTCTGCATGTTTGTTGATTGTCTTGATGTCTATTGTGTTTTATTAAACTGTTTTTGTCTTTTGATTAATTAATTACGGCGTAGTCATATATTTAACTACGGCGTAGTCATTTATTGAACTACGGCATAGTCATATATTTAATTACGACATAGTCATATGTGTTAATTAATTAATTATTTAGTGATTAATTGTTTGATCTTTATTTCTAGTTTATTTATTGTTTTATTTGAATAGTGTTAATTAATTAATTATTTAGTGATTAATTGTTTGATCTTTATTTCTAGTTTATTTATTGTTTTATTTGAATACTTTCTTAGCATATCTTAGGACACTCTAGTTTTGGTAATAATGATGTTTGGTAGTTCCATTGAGGCTAGGAGAATTGTGCAGACGACCCATAGCGGATAAGGGTGTGTTTTGGTGATAGAAATATCACCATTCATGTGAAAATTCTAATACCACCTACCAAACAGATTTGCTTAAAAAGTTAGAGGGGATGTAAGTTCCGAAAGGCCGCATCCCGCTAGATTATTCTAAGTTAGTAGAGGCACTTAACGGCTCTTGCACCTCGTAGGCAAAGTGACCATCCGAGGAACTCTTGTTAGGTTAAAGTTACAGGAATAGGGCAAGGTGTAAGATAGGATAGGCGATTTGACCATCTGAGTCTATCGACTTGAATCCCCAGATGAAACAATAGTAAACACCGTTTGAGAATTAGATCATGATAATTATCATCCCTTTAGTTGTTTGCCAGAAAACTATGCCTATTGATCATATTAAATTAATCTCATTTATTTTCACATTTTGTTTGTTTCTATTTATCAGTTTAATTAATATTCAAACTTAAAAACCCCTTTAAAAATCGTGACATAGACTTTAATTAGGATCTAAACGCATAGCTCTTGGGACGACCTCGGCTTTATCGAATACCATACTACACACGACTGGGTACACTGCCCGTGAGTGCATAAGGTAGACCATAAGTAGACGAGAAAATTATAAATATTAAAACCTGGTCAGAAATCCTACATCAAGTTTTTGTCGCCGCTGCCGGGGAGCTATTAGGATTTTAATCTGAGTCTTTATAGTTTTTGGTTCTTTATATTTAGAATTTTTGTTGTTGGCATAAATATTACGATATTTAATCTAAACATCCTCTTCATGTTTTGATGATGACAAAGATGTAAGTTACAACACATAACGTAAAGTGCTTAAGTTACTGGTGATCACAAATCATCTATGCATTCATACGTCAACATCTCTCGACATCTCAACGTCTCGAGTATGCTTCAACAATCACTTAAGGTATGAATAAACAAATGTACAATACATTTTATGATTAAAGGGATTTTATTTAAATATTACAAAGTTTATAAAATGTTATAAACATTTTATATATTTTTGAAAAAAACTTTTGGTAATTATAGGAAATTGTTTAATTCATAACAAATATATGAATTCAAATTTTTAACCAAAATCAGTTAGTTTTTCACCAAATAAACTTTCCCCAGAAGAAGACAAAATTTCTGATCGTTACGGAGGGCGGCCCCCTTAATTTTAAGGTGGCCGACCACCAATTAAGGGGGCCGGCACGCTCCTGTTGTCAGATTCTTTTGCCTATAAATACTGGTTCATTTCTGCAATTTTTCCTCACCTTTTGCACTAAAATTTTCAGTCCCAATCCTTTCTAAACATCCTTCTAAATCCTTTGATCATAAGATTATAAGCTTTTGTTTCAAGTGATTCAATCCTTCACCACTCAAAGTGCAAGAGAAGAATATTTCTTATCATCAAGTCTAAAAAGTATTAGAATCTAGTTAGTATTGATGTGAAGTTGTAGAAGTAAGTTATTTAAGCATATGTAATAAGTAGATCAAGATGATCTTTGTTAGGAATACAAATATTCCTATTGAAGACTCCGTCACCACAAGAATGTAATAGCATTGATATAGTTCATAGTTACATTAATATTTAGTTTGACTTTAGATTAGTTTAGTAACACCGTGGAAGAAGGACGGGTTTTTACCCATTGTATACCTGATCCACAGCCCGCAGGAGGGCGTTTTGTAAGTAACTATAAATACCCCTCTCCACATGTGGAGAGGGTTGGAGCTTCCATTTTCTTTCAATCTAATTTCTCACATTTTCTCTCATCTCTTTCTCTCTCTAGGAATCCTCCCAACTTCTCTCTCTCTCTAATCTCTTCTACTATTATTCTTCTTCCATAATACTAATCTAACTAAACACAAAACCATGTATGCTATGTTTATTGATATTCTACAATTGATATCAAGAGCCATGATTTCATCTTAGGGACTTGGTTTTCTCGGATTTGTACTTGGGTTTTGTGTTTGTGTATCTTTCGAATTGGTTCTCATTAAAACATCCTTGGTTAATCTTGTTTGTGATTTATTGTGTGATAAAAGGTTATACTTTCGTGGTTTGTAAGGTCCTTGCAATGTATTTTGGTGATTTGAGTGGTTAGTTCATATACCTAGAGCGTATTTTGAGCTAAATTCGAATGTTTGTTGTGGTTTGTTCTTGATAGCGTTTACCTTCTATTTTGTATTAGAGATTGGATACTTTTTGGTGGGTATAAGAAGACAAACTGCAATTTGTGTTTTAGCAATTTCGGGTATAAGATAAAAAATAAAGATAGTGACAGTTTTGTCATTTTTTCCTAGCGATTATTTACAAATATAGCGGTTAGCTCTTTTTAGAGTTTACCCATCTTTGCGACTACCTATTATTAGCGATTAGCTCATATTTGTCAAGTTCAAATTAGCGATTAGTCAACAGTCCATCCGACGATTAACTCTATTTCCTTACAGTCCAAGTAGCGATTACCTCTTGTTACTTTAGTAGCGATTATCTTTCTTTTTGTAGCGATTACCTTAAAAAGTAGCGGTTATCTCTTTTAAGTAGCGATTATTTTTTTTGTGTTTAGCCATAATCAAACGCTACCCAGATTGTGTCTAATCCTCAGTGTCAATGTTTCAACAACAACTATTAACCAATCCATCAACCTTTGTTTCATTCGGTCTAATAAATAAACGATACAAGAAAATGATAATAAAATATAGATCTCAGATTTGTGTTTTTAACGTGCTTATAAGGCATCTTAACTGACTAAAAACATATTCTTCATCGATCTAAAAGAAGGAACAATTTTTATCCGAATCATTCAAGGAAAAGAACAAAACAATAGTGTTTGCCTCTTTCATTTTCTTTCGGTAAACAAACAAATACAAAATAAAATACATGGATCTCTGTTAAATCTCTTTGAACAACGTTTCGTTTTTAATCCAAACCATAAGAGATTTTTTTTTCTTCATCGACCCCTTTTTGAAGCATACACTTCGTTGTCTATCCGAATCATAAAGAAAGATCAGAAACAAACGTGTTTCCATCTTTTCTTTTCATTCAGTTTCACATGATCTGATAACAACAAGAAAGAACCTACCTTGAATCTTTATTTGAAGTTGAGACCGAGTACTTCAACAAGGTTTCTCTGTTTGTTTGCTTTGAGTTAAAAGAAAAAGGAGTTGTGTTATATTTGTCTGTGTGCACGGATCTAATTATCAAAGGGGACGAATTTGCCTGTATTGTGATTCGTGTGCTCACAAGCAGAAGGTTTGAGGAAAAGATAAAGGTTGGTGGCTGCGTAATTTCTTTGTAAGGGATTAGGGTTACGTGATTTTAGGCCTTTATGTGATTAAGGTGTATTATATACCCGATTATTAGGGTAAGTTTAGTTGGACAAATTTTGTTGGTTGGAGTTGGGCTGATCCGTTTCTACTTGGGCCACGTAATTATGCTTGATCAGTTGGGCTTGTAAATTCACAAGTTACGAATTTTGCATCTACTATTTGTTGGAATTTCTTTTGTCCTTAATTTGTGGAGGTTAATTTTAGTTGGACAAACTTGTGACAATTTATGGGTTGTATTTTTGGAGATTGAGCTTCATGATTCCGAGAGTGTGAATTATTTTGGGTTGAGAGTATTTGGGTTTTTGTGGAATTAACTACTATGCTAGTTATGATTTCACTGCAGTTTGCCAATTGTGATTTGTCTGTAATTCACTAAAACTTTCTTCAGTTGATCTCATCTCAATAAAATCAAATCAGTATTGAACATCATATCACCTAACCGATCACCCAATCATCACGTTCAACACTCAATCACAGTTTCTTCTTGATTTTGTAAAATCCCGCGAAAGAATCTATTTTTCGGTTTAAATCATAGAATTGTAAAATCCCGTGCACGTTCATAACATGTCAAATTCTTCGAATTCTGTCATATCAGAGATACTCAAACTGTACGATGTGATCGATGAACATAAGATTTTCAACATAATACAACAAACTACTGGTTTTGAATCTGAAACTACTAAAATGGAATCTTTGTGCTCTAACTCACATGAGAGAGAAGTGCAACAGCCACAACAAGTGCTTCACGATGCAAAGGATAGCTGCATAGAATGCTTTCGTCAACTTTATTCACACCTCTCGGTACTTTTAGAGGGAACTTGATGCGTAGGGATTGCTTACGCACTTTGTNTAGAGGTTAATTTTAGTTGGACAAACTTGTGAAAATTTATGGGTTGTATTTTTGGAGATTGAGCTTCATGATTTCGAGAGTGTGAATTATTTTGGGTTGAGAGTATTTGGGTTTTTGTGGAATTAACTACTGTGCTAGTTATGATTTCACTGCAGTTTGCCAATTGTGATTTGCCTGTAATTCACTAAGACTTTCTTCAGTTGATCTCATCTCAATCAAATCAAATCGGTATTGAACATCATATCACCTAACTGATCACCCAATCATCACGTTCAACACTCAATCACAGTTTCTTCTTGATTTTGTAAAATCCCGCGAAAGAATCTATTTTTTGGTTTAAATCATAGAATTGTAAAATCCCGTGCACGTTCATAACATGTCAAATTCTTCGAATTCTGTCATATTAGAGATACTCAAACTGTACGACGTGATCGATGAACATAAGATTTCCAACATAATACAACAGACTACTGGTTTTGAATCTGAAACTACTAAAATGGAATCTTTGTGCTCTAACTCACATGAGAGAGAAGTGCAACAGCCACAACAAGTGCTTCACGATGCAAAGGATAGCTGCATAGAATGCTTTCGTCAACTTTATTCACACCTCTCGGTACTTTTAGAGNCGTCTCATCAGAACTGGATTCAAGATGGCATTCGAAAGTGCATTTGCAACACTCTTTGGTCAAGAGGTTCAGACTTTCACAGACACAATGATTCTTAACTTAGATCAATTACAACAACAACTTGACTAAGGGGAATCTTCCAATATTGGACCCATGGCTGCCTTTTGTGTGATCAACAAACAACTCCAAGTGTTCATCGATTCGAAATTCACTATGGATTATGACTACGATAGTCAGATGATGAAAATGTGTTTTGCTGATCACACGGGAATCAAGGTTGATGCGTTCAGAGAAACATTAATCAAACACATGGATAATGTTGAGAAGCACATTGAGTAAAGAGCACAACATCTACTTAAGTACTATGATAAGGTGAAGGCATGTCGGGTGCAATCATGTGATGGTATTGTTGATTCGGGTAAAGTATCGGATGTTGGGTCAGTTGTCACTGAATGCAAAGGATCAAAGACTGATAAGCTCGACACTACCAACAGTTCAGTGACTCTTGTTACACATGATATGGATGCAGATTTCAGACCGGTAAATGAACAAGTCTCATGTGCTGAGGTACCCTTAACTGATCAACATAATGTGCTTTCTGATGAACGGCGGCATACTGATCAAATTAAGCCCACTTATGACACAAATTTGTTGGAAAAGACTGATAGCAATACCATTTCTAATTCAACAAATATGAGTCATAAAGGTGGAGAAAGTGATCAGGATGCTGAACAAAGTGATGAGTCAAGTTCTTTGCTTACGGCTGAGCGTTTCAAATAAAATGATATATGGTTGATAAAGAAATGTTTAATGAACTATCAAACAGATTTCTACAACTTGAAAAACATTGTATTTCTCTTGAACTCGCAATGCAACAAAAGGAAGAAAGTTTTCAAACTAACCAACCATGTAAAAATCCGGAACTTCCTGACTTCCGATAATTCATTTTGATAAATGATTTGAAAGCTCAGCTAGAAACAAAAAACTTGACAATCAACAACCTGAAAAAACGCATTATTGAGTTGTGTGATATGTGCAATGAAGTTAAGGCTAAACATGACTGCGATGTTATTGAATTGGAACATAATGTGGCTAAATTACTTGATGAAAATGAGACTTTGAGAATTCATTGCAAAAAACTGTGTGATTCAATCAAAGAAACAAAAACTAAGAATATTGAGCAAACAACCTCTTTGATTACCAAAAATGATGAATTCAAAGCTCAACTTCTGGACAAGGGTTTCACAATTACAGCATTAAAAAATGAGCTAAGAAAAGCAACAGGGAATAGTGTGAACACTAAGTTTGCAAAACCATCAATCTTGGGGAAACCAGTTTTACCATCGAATAGAAACCAATCAGTTGTTAGACAACCGACTGTGTTTAGATCTGAACGATCAAAATTTTCAAAAACACGGTTTGCCTCCCAAGTTGATGTGAAACAAGTTTTGACAAAACCAGTCACTCCACATTATTTGCCTAAGATTATTGCTTCTAGTTCTGCTAAGCCTCAACAAGTAGTTACCCCTACAGCCAGCTCCTCTAGGATCAGTTCGAAAACAGTGTCAAAACCTAGCATCAAGGTTCAAAACACTTATGATATAAAGGACTTGTACAAGAACTATGATCTAGAAAAGGCTAGGAAAAGGGCATTACTTCATAAGGATGGTATCTTAGGTTCACAACCTTGTATGATCCCTCCTAGGTTACTGAGGAACACTGCTAAGGTTCAACCTGTTAAGTCTAGGATTTACAGTAAGCCATCCAGAATGCATAAGAAGCAAAACAAACCTAAAACTTGTCCTAGGTGGATACAAACTGCTAAAACTTTGGAAACCAGGAATATCGATAAGCCTTCCACTATGCATAAGAAGCTTAGTAATCCTAGACCTTGCCATAAGTGGATTCCAACTGGTAGAATTTTTAAGTACGCTGGACTTAAGTGGATACCTACCGGAAAGGTGCTTACTGATGGCAATGTCATGGTTGACCGTGAAACCCTCAAGGGTTTGGATACTGTTGTCACTAACCCATATATATGCTATCAAGTTTGTGATGTTAGTGCAGGTAGTCCTTACTCAGTTGCAGGTACATCGATCATTCACTACATGAGAAGACGCAAAGTATGGAGGCCTAAAGCAAGCATATCTCCTGCTTTAGGAGGTATAGAAAGTCAATGTTGATGTATGTGTACAAATGACGTCTGTTCACATCAGTTCAAACCTCTATTCTTCATCGACTATGATGTTTGAACTAATCAGTTCAAGCCTCGGTCCTTAATGTCATCATTATGGCGACTGCTGACAACACTTCAGGCCCCGTTCATCAATGAAAAGAAAGGTGTACGATTCAGTGCGCCTTATCTTTGGAAGAAGAGAAATCTTCTAGTTTTGACTATTCTCAACAACATGCTTTATGCTTTCTCCATGCTCGTCCTGTCATCAAGTGGATCTACTTATCTTTGATCAGATCCTTATTCACTTGTTCAATCAAAAATGGCAACCTCGTTTGCAAGTTTTGAGGGGGAGAAGGGTGAATAAACTACATGATTGATTGTATTCTTATTCACATGCTCAATAAAAAAATGGCAAACCTAGTATGCAATTTTTTTGAGGGGGAGAAGTGTGAATAAACTACATGATTGATTGTATTCTTATTCACTTGCTACTCAATCAAAAATGGCAAACCTCGTTTGCAATTTTTGAGGGGGAGAAGTGTGAATACACTTCATGTTGATTGATGTTGAAGAATGGTTATACGACTCTCCTCCAACACCTAATGTTCTACTTACTAAGGATGACTGGGATTTATGTTTGATGAATACTTCCAAGCTTCAACGAATGTTGATCATCTAGTTCCTGAAGCTCATGCTCCGGTTCCTGCTGACTCAACTGGTTCACCTTCCTCAATCTCCATTGATCAAGATGCACCTTCTAAAAGTATGACTCAGACTACTCATGAATGCCAATCTCCAGTTATTCCTCATGGTGTTGAGGATGACTCTCATGATATCGAAGATGCACTCTTGAATAATGATCCGTTACTTGAATAATGAAGCTACACACGAAAAAGTTGGTTGACATACGAAAGCTCATGTAATGTTGTCTTCGAAACCGGCAAAGCAAATGAGACTGAACTCGATGAACTGATCAAGGCAACTTATGATAGTTGTAACTTCCCTCAACCACCTCCGAGTCCGGTTAATCAACCCGGGAAGGAAGGAGGAACGAGCGGTACCTAGTCCAATCCGGTTATTCAAAGTAAGGTTGGACCCATTACTATTGTTCCCTCTTCAGATCCGGTTAATCAACCCGGTAATGAAGAAGAAAAGGATGAGAAAGGGAATGTAATCATGACTAAGATCATTGAGAATGAAGAAGCAACTGAGCAAATCACCGACATGGACGTGAATCTCTTTCATCACGGATTGTTGTTCCTCCAATGTGCACTCTAGAAATCGACCACAAGAACATGAATGAAAATGTTGGCTAAAATGTCAAAACGGCTATGAATGTGGACATGGAATGTCAAGTGATCACGGAGTTTATTTGGTATCATTTATTTGAGGTTGAAGTGAAATTTCACGGGTGCGCGTACTTAGTATCTGAAGATATCAGGTTTGGTTTGATGAAGATTCTTCGAGATCCTTGTTCGAGCTTTTAACCTTTGCAATGACGAAGACTTGGATATCTAGTTATTTGGGTAATTCTTCATTTCTACTACCACAAAATAACTATCACTTTAAGTGTCACACATTGTTATCGATATTCAAGAGGTGATGTACGTCTTATACTTGATGGTTGGTTGGTTGAAGAGTATAGAGTACTTAGGGATTCGAAGTTGCACGAACTCTCTACACCACTCTTAGTCATACACTTGCACAAGTTTAAGTCACAAGTTCGGGTTAGCTTACTCCACTCTCAAGTTCATTATATCTGGTTTTCTCCATCAGTGGTCACTTCAAATAGCCTACATAAGGGTTGGTTAAGATTATCATAGAGAGTTTCTGTAGCAGTTGATTCTCACAGGATACATCCGAGCAAATGTTGTTCTTTTCACAAGATTTCTTTCTGATGTGTGTAACACCCCCAACTCAAATATGGCAGCTATCGTGCTGGGGGTATTACGAAAATAGAAACCAGGCACATTTATAGTAAACGACCACAACTCGGGACGTTTGAAATGTGACCAAAACATATCATTCAGACTTTACAAACCGTTTAGGCAGTACAAGTACTCTTTAGTCAAAAACGTTTGCGCGGAAAATGTAAGATGGAGTTTGCAGCGGAAAATAAACAAAGCTATAGCAGACGGAAATGTATAAGACACAAAAGGTGCTTACGAATGGACATGCAAGCGTAATCAGGGTATGTATAGAATAGTTAACTCTAGCTCTGAGTGTCAGACCCACAGACACCACCAGTCAGCACCTGCTCACTATGAGGGGGCGGCAGACTCCTCCAATTCGCCCCCAAATTATTCATCATGGCCAAGCTAAAACATTTTTAAAAAACCCCCTTTTTTTGGGGAAAAAAATACATGCTTAAAAAGTCAACACAAAGGTTGGAGTGCTAAATCCATAGGGTTTAAAATCATTTTAAAGTTTTGAGCATAAGGGTTTGTAACCATAAGATATGCAGCCCAACATATTGCTAATATCGGGTACCATTTTCAAGATAACAACCCAATGCTATAGAGGCATCCCTGTTGCCATATAACATTAGTTGGATGATGGCTAAGCTCATGACACGCAAACGTTAACCACAAATCATATATCAATATAACCGCGGAAATTTCATAAAATATAACAGCTGCCCTAAGTCGACACTTGCCATTTACTCGACAAATCGAATATAAGCTACACCACAATTTGCCTATCTAGCAAAAGAGTTGGGGCGGAGGAATGATAGTCAATTTTCCTTCAAAACCGTCCTATAGGGGGCGTCATGGTTGATCCAATGCGACCCTCAAATCCCG
>LBNU01029670.1:0-25343 GCA_014162995.1 Artemisia annua
TTATACTCAGAAAAACAAAATCACAGGGACTGAACATGACAATTCTTGAAATTGCACTCATAGCAACCTATAACTGTCCAAAACCCACGATTTTTTTCCCATCACCATTAAACACCATACTCACACAACTACTGCCAAAATTTTTCTCACCACTCTGATTGTTTTTCTTGCAAAGATTATCATCGAATTGTAAGTCTCATATAACATTACATGTATTAATCATAATCTTCTTGAAAAAAAACTGCTTGAAAATTCAATTAGGGCTCGATTTAATTGGGGGTTATTGGTGGGTGAGATTTTGTTGCAATTAAGTACTAAAAGCTGTTTGGGTAGGTGTTTAGAAGATGAGAAATCATCTTTGTGGGGTTTATGCTCCATTCGGTTTGCATCATGGACCCAATTGGTTTTTCGTGTGTCGTGTATCTTATGTGGTGACACTAGGAATTTTGTTTTGAATATTATGATCATGGTTTAATGTTCAGTTGGGTATGTTTATGTGTCGTAACAATTTTTTCTTGAATACTTGCACTGATTTAATGTAACTCAGATAGCGAGTATGACTGGTTATATGCTTAGCGAGTATGAGCTAGCGAGTATGATTTGTTTATATGCTTAGCGAGTATGAGCCAGTTTAATGAACTAGCGAGTATGATTTGGTTATATGCCTAGCGAGTATGAACCCAATTTTTGCTTAGCGAGTATGATTTGTGTTTCTATGCTTAGCGAGTATGAGCCAGTTTAATGAGCTAGCGAGTATGATGTGGTTATATGCCTAGCGAGTATGAACCAAATTTTTGCTTAGCGAGTATGACTTGTGTTTACATGCTTAGCGAGTATGATGATTAAGGATAGCGAGTATTGTCCAATTCTTTCTTAGCGAGTATGGTCAAAATGTTCATAGCGAGTATGAATTTTTTGTGGTTAGCGAGTATGGTCAAAATGTTCATAGCGAGTATGAATTTTTTGTGGTTAGCGAGTATGGTCAAAATGTTCATAGCGAGTATGAATTTTTTGTGATTAGCGAGTATGGTCTAAAATTTTGCATAGCGAGTATGGTGATGGTCAGTTTTTTTGCTTATCATGTTAATATGTGGTACATTGGTCTGTGTTTCTAGTATGCAATTGTATGATGTGTTTTCGCATATACTGTCCATGTTCTATCTAATGGATATATACGTGCTTGCTTTACATTCTTTCACTCCGAGTAAGGAGATTGGATTAGAACCATCATCGTATGGGTTCTATTTTTGTCCATTTTAGGAAAAGAAACTCTGCCAAAATTTTTCAAAACAATAGCATGTATGTAGTGTACCTGGTTGAGTGTGTCTGTGATGTTTTCATGATTTGTAATAGTCATAGGATTATTCACTAACGTTAACTCGTCCACATGTACTTGGTTGCTTGTGTTGTTCTCTTTCAGGTATCAAAATGTCTCAAACACCGACTCCTCGACATGAACTGATTCATGGAGACGAAAGAGACATCAGCAAATCCAACCTAAGGATTGATCTAGATAAGATTACGTGCCATCCTACCTGTGCCATCATTCCAATAATTCTGCAACATCACTTCATCAGCAAAGTCCTTACTAACACATGTACTGTACCTGAAGTCTACATCTTACAGTTCTGGAAGGATCTTAAACCCAATAAGGATCACGATGCAATCACTGTACGTATAGACAGCAGAGATATCAAGTTCAAGGTGGATACTCTCAGATCGGTATTGGGTCTCCCTGCTAAAGGATCCAAAGAAGTTCCAAAATTTACAAACCCACCTTCTCTGTCTGAAGCTATTAGATTCCTTAGAAAACTTGGGTATGATGAATCAGAAGAAAGAATCACACTCCTCAAAACCATTAACCGCAAAAACATTCCACAACCATGGCTAACACTTTATGCCATTCTCACCAACTCTATCACCGGTAGACAAACTGGTCATGAGCATCCGTCACTCGAATTTCTGCAATTCTTCTGGGGTGTAATCAACAAGGCCAATATTGACTATGCTCAGATTATATGGGATGACATGCTGTATCAGGCTGCTCGAATTAAGAAACAGCAGGACAAGAAAGTACCATTCTCCAGATTCACCAAACTCCTAATCCTTCACTTCATGAACAAATATTCTGACATTGATCCTAGAGTCAATGACAAACAACATACACCATCTATGGATCATCTACTCACATCTGCTCGTGTTCAATCCACCAGCACTACCAGGAAAGGAATGAGGATTCCGGAATGTCTACTATCTGATGAAGTCCGTGAAACAGAGGAATATAAAGTATATGATGCTGCTGAACGAAGTGGACAGGTTGGTGCCAAGATGTTGAAGGTTCCCAAAAGAAGATCAAAGAAGGTAACACGCCAACCGAAAAAGAAACTCGCTCCCATCGATGAACCCGATGAACCTGTTGAAGAAGAAGTTGTCAAGGAACCTACTAAGAAAAGAAAAACAGGAAAGGGAAAAGAGATTGAGTCTTCTAAAGAAGCGAGTCAACCACTAACTGCTTCAGAAGAGGCTAAGTTACTCAAGCAGACATTGAAAGAAAGCAGACTGGTTGAGGAAGAGAGACTGGAAAAGTTGAGAAAGAAAGGTCAAGGCTCCAGCTCAAAAGCAGACACACAACCAGAGGAATCTGAAAGATCGGGCTCCAATACTCAATCTGAGTCTCATCACAGTAGTGAATCAGACAACGCCGAACAATCCTCAAGTACAGCAACAAAGTCTGGTAAGGACGATGAATCTGAGCAAGAACAGGAGGAGAGTAGTGATGAGCTGGTGAAAGTATCTGATGATGAAAAGGTTAAGGATAGTGATCAGGAAAGTGAAGATGATAATGAAGACGAAGAAGATGAAAAGAAAGATAGTGATGAGGAATCTGATGATGAAAAGAATGAAAGTGAAAATGAAGGAGGTAACCTTGATGATCAACCAGAATCGGACGACGAAAGCAACAGAGTCGACGATTATCAAATTGTTCCAAGCACTGCCGTATCTCAGAAACATCCTGAACCTTCCACTGAAACACAACCATCAAAACAAGTACAATCGTCTCCAAAAACTTCAAAGAGTGGACCTGGTGCACTTAATATGATCACCAGAACTGTTAACAAGCTTAAGGAGGAACAAGACAAGCAGAAGTTGAAGCTGGATAAACTGGAAGGTCAAAGTATCGAAAAAGCCATCAAAGAAAAGGTACCAAGAGAAGTCGAAAAGTATCTCCGTGACAACCTCCCGGGAACATTGGAAGAGTTCGTCAAAAGAGATCTAAAGGAGATTGTTTCGAAAACTCTACAGACTACTCAAATGACTCTTCAAACAGTACCAGCTAAGCCAACTGTTGATGAACTTAAAGGTCAACTCTTGGAAGCTATTGTCGATGACCCAAATGAAGCTGAACTCCGAAAAGCTTTGATGGAATCCATGAAGAAAGCCTCTACAAAGACCGCTTCTTGTAAACCACCCAGAAAACCGAAAAGACGCAGAGATGACAAAGACCCAGATGATCGTGAACAAAGAAAGAAGAAATTTCATGAATCATCCTCATCCCGACCTCTCACCGGTAAAACGTCTGAAACAAGGAAAGAGTCTTCCCAAGGGCAATCTTCAAGTAGCATTCAGATGGAAGAAACGGAGGTTCCAACTGAGACAGCAGCACCAATGGAAGGTGTACAGTTTGATGATGTTCCGATTGAAGATCTCACAATGCCCACAAATGTCAACGAACCACCAAAGGAAGCTCAAGTACTTCCAGCTCCAGAGTGGATCGATCCCTCAGCTCCTTCGTTCAATTGGTTCAACGACATGGTTGATGCTTATCCAGACATTCCTGAGTCTGAAGCTCCTATTGAAGGATCAGTTATTGGGTTCACTAAACGGCTGAAGAAAGTGATGAAAATTCAAAGACTTCAATTATCTGATCTGTTGGAGATTCGAAAGGCAGGGTTTACAGACTTCAAAACTTGCACAACAAATGAGATTGAGTTCGAATATAACATTGAAGAAGTAGCACGTGCACTGTCCGAAGACATCAATTGGGAACCAAGGGCAGCCTGGGATACTCTCACGCCAGTCACTGAAGAGCTGAAGTTTCAAGACTTCACACAATCGCTGCCTCTTCTCGGTACAACTGCATACCCGAGAATCCCAAAGGAATACTTCTTCAACAAGGATTTGAAATACTTAATCCATGGCAACACTGACCCTGATCATCGATATGCATCATCTCTAACAAAATTCAAAGCTGCTTCGTACCCCATTCACAACCTGCATGAGCAAATGAGAGGCTTATACTGCTCAACGGTCTCCAAATACAATGATGAAGCTTCTTTGGGCACACTTCACTGGCCCGAAATGAGACGATGGTTTCACAAATGGAAATTGGCAACTTGCAAGACCAAGGGATCAGTGTACCATGAAGACAGAATTCTTGCCATCACCGACATTCCTCAGACTGACAAAAGATACGGCTACAACTTCCTTGAAAAGATTGTGGTACGTAGAAGTGATGATAAGTTGCATTCCTTTAGCGAAGCTGACTTCCAAAAGTTGAACCCCAATGACATTGAGGACATGTACATTCTCAAACTTCAAGGAACGGTCCAGAACTTGCAAGGAAGCCTTCAGTACGACTTCATCAACTCCTTGCTTCTCTTTGTTCGTCACAGAATCATCAAAGCAAGAGTTGAAGACGTACAATTGGGAGCCGAAAGTTACCAAACAGGTCTCAACCTCACAGAACCAGAAGATAAGTGTCCTGGAATACATGAGATGCGGTCTTATACCTTCAACAACAAACCGTTCGGGGTCGCATTTCCTTCACAAGGACGAATATACTTCATGAGGTATGAAGAAACAATGAAGTTTGGGGATGAAACACTAAGGAAGGTCTTAGCTGGTCTTCAAGATAAGTTGGAAAAGCACAACAAAGGGATGAACGTAGGCTGGAAGAAACAGGACGTTCGTGAAGCTCAGAAATTCATTGCCGTAATCAGACAACGATTGAAGATGAGGCATCACGTTAGAACTCTTGAAAGCTTGATTGGAGCACGGGAAGCTATTCCGAACATCCAAACATACCGCCGTCCTGATCAGCCTCCATTGTGAATCATCATTGGGTACAATTAATTTTAACATCATTTTATTTTCATCTTTTCACAATTCATCCATTATGGTTTGTGCACACATAACAGTGTACAACCCGAACTTGTAAAGAAAGGACCCTGAGGTACGCTTCAGTGCCTCAATCCTAATATAAGGAGCGAAGGCTTCTTACTTTTGAGTAGAATTAATCAAACTTTCAAGATTTTTCATAATTCTGCTCAAAAGAACAAGTATTCCCTCGAAATTTCAAAATTTCAAAACACAATGCAACATTTGAGGGGGAGTACTTGAAATACATCTTTGCTAAATCAATCAAATTGTTCTTGTTCCATTCTCCCCATATGAGTCAAAAAGGCATATTTTAATCAAACGTTTTCCAAAAATAACATTTGATATGCTATTTTTGAGGGGGAGAAAAGTTAAAAAGTGATCAAAATATGGTTGAAGCCAAAGAATCTCATTGAGCTCGACTCAGATATCACCCAAGAATTGACGGAACAACAAGTGTTAGTAATCGAAAGGACTTGTCCGATAAGGACTTGTCTGAATAGATTGTACCATTTTTCGAGAAACTCTTAGTAGATAAGTACCATGACGGGTCTAACTTCCTCTTTGAGGAATGTTAACAACATCAAGTTAGTTATTAGGGCTAGTTATCACCTAAAAGCTGATAATGGATCCCTTTAACTAAGCAACGTAAACGTGTCCCTCGGGTACAAGTCTACTAAGAGCAGATCAATTCTAAAAGTGCCCACTCTACCCTGCATGTGCAAATTTATCTTAAACAATATCGAGCACATGTGAAGGGGGAGTATTTCTGAAAAAGTAAAACTCTCGAGGTGTTAACCAAATGTGTTTTATATTCATAAAACACTTCGAGAGATTTTCAGCAAATGGTTTCATGGCGACATGGAGTTATAAGGTGATTAAGGATAGGAAAATGTCCTATGATCCGCCAGAGCCGGAGGGATCTACCCAAGGACAACTCCCATAGTCTAGAAATAGAAGTCCTTAGGTATGATACAAAAGAAGGGGTATGAATGAAAGGGAAAGAAGGGGTTGAAGAATGAAAAAGAAATGAAAAGAAAAGGGTGAAAAGAAATGAGCCCTCCATATATTCAACCTTAGGGCAGACACCGGGTACACCTCATCTGCTACTGATTGTTACAAAAGTAACATCGGTATTGAAGATAAGACGTCATGGACCCAGTGACGCAATGCACTAAACCTTCTAGCCACTCAGGTATCTCTCAAAAGATACTTGTTTCATTCTCACGGGGAACCGGTATAATCTATCGACCTTCTCTTAGAGTTGGTTGATATTGAAACAGGAGACCCTGCCCCAATCTCCGCATAGGAAACCATAGGTGCACTAATCGAGTCTAGAGCCTCGAGATTCATCAAAGATCTCTTAGGAACACTTAGTTTTCTTACACTGGTTGTTCTACATCAATGGACACCAGTTGTAAATTATCGAGTCCTTCGCAGATCTTAGCAATCTGCCGAGAACGTTTATGAGAGGAATCACTTAGGTGTTTTCTCAATGATTGAACGGAAATCCTGCCAGGGTCAACATCAAACAGCCCTGACAGCAGGTCACTTCGGTAACTCCTTGTGGGTTACGCTTAATGTGTTCGGTGACGTTCCATGTGCATTCTACAGTCGCGGGGTGATCTCCAGCGGCTCACCTAATCGTTGGTGTACGTATGTATGTCAGTGTTAGCCCTTTCGGGGGCATCCGATTAGGAACGGCCTTGGCTAGGATTAGAAGGAGTCTTCACACTATGCTGTTGACGAATTCTAACTCCAAACCTGTAAGTGCCGGACGGTCTACAGTCGTAGGGTGATCTCGTACGACTCACCTAATCGTTGGGGTACTCCGGTACTTTCTGTGTTAGCTCCTTCAGGGCATCCGATTAGGAACGGCCATGGTGAGGGGCAGAAGGAGTAACCACATTGCGAGGGTGAAAAATTATGTTTCTCACTTGTAAGTGCCGGTTGTTTATCACTAACCATTTTCTTGCAGGAACTTCACCACCAACACCTGATTCTACATGCTCATACTTACGTCAAAGACTTCCCGAAAAGTTCTATGTTATACAAAGTCAAAGAAAGATCAAAGTTTCTCAAAGTTAATGAAAGATTCAACGTCAACGGAATCTACAAAGTCTTAAGACAAAGATCTTATTTAATGATCGGGAATTACTTGAGTACAAGTCATAAAAGTTCAAAGATGTATGAGCATGTTGGAATGGCGTACCATCAAGTTGAGTCGAAGGAGTGACCAAAGGCAGATTACTACATCATATGCATCACTTCAACAACAAGGAACAAGGATTGAAGAGCAAAGAATTTTTGTCTAATCTAACCGATTATGAGACGTCAAGCAATTGCCAAAGTTCAAGAATAAGAAGATGACGTCACGCAACCACTCACCATTGATGACCTACCCTTAGGGGGAGATTGTTAGGAACACGTTTCACGTTATGAAAAGTGTCGGTCATTTGTAATAGGTTGCTTATTAGACTTATTGTGCTTACATTTTATCTTTCATGTTATGTAAGTTTATGATGTAATGTCACATTGTGTGGAAGTCCAAGGGCCAAGTATGTAATAGTGCTAGAATGATATGGAAACCCTTGGACTCCCCTATATATACTATGTGTAAGCCTTGGTTAAGGCTTGTTGGTTCTCATTTGTATTTCAAGTTCATTATATCAAATATATCAAGAGTTCCTTCCAAACACTTGTCTCTTCTTCTTCTTCTTTCTTGGTTAATGATTATATGATTGTTATGTTACAATATGGTGACCTAACAAGAATGCTAAAGAAGAATTGGGTATTGTTGTGGCTAGGGAGAAGGACAGAGAGCTGAGATATGCTGAGTTGGAGGCAAAATGTGACCAAGCCACGAAGGATCTTGAAAAGAATCCAGTCGTGCAGGGTCTTCGAGTGAACACTATGAAGCTTGCTAGTCAACTCAAAGAAGCACAAGTTGAGTGCGGGAAACTTAAATTGGAGGGGTCAAAGCTGATTAATTTGCAAGAGAGGGTTAATACACTTGAGTCAAAATGCGAGGGTCTGGAAGCCGAAAAAAGTAGGCTGCTGGTTCAGGAGGGTAAGCTGAAAGAGGAAGTTAGTGCTTTGGTCCTACGATGTCAAAGTTTACAAGAGGAAAGGGCCGAGGTTGTATCGAAGGTTGTCCCATACATTACTATGGAATTATACCATAGTGATGAGGTTGGGAAGGCTATAGCAGATTTGGTAAATGTGCAATTTACCATGGTAAATGTACCACCTTGGAGAAAATAGCTGTGATTGGAGAACCTGTGATACTTTCGAAAGTAAAATACTACCGTCCTTCCCATGAAAGGGAATATGATCACATGAGCAATGTTCTCGCTTCAGCAGAGTTTCCATTTCTTAGTGAGGCAACTGTGAATCCTATGGCCTCTGTAACGGAGCTTCTAGCAAAAAAGCCTCGAAGGATTCAACCACCATCTCCAAGCAACAAGACTTCGCTTCCGAAGCCCCCCTCTCCATCGCACCATGAGGATCCAAATTCCTCTAAAAATGCTTAAAGTTGACTCCGAGGGTGGTTTGTACCCGAGAATAACATTCATTTTATCTTCGTGTTTTATGTTGGATATTTTCGTAATGTTAATTGCACCTTTGTTTACCTTCTCATAACATTGTTGATTAATGTTAATGTACAACTAAGGTTTCATTAGAAAATGACCTCATTATGTGTACTTTGAAGCAAGATTTTTAGCAATCGTATAATTTGACTGCTGACAGAGGGTTGCGACCCACTCCATCTTTTGTCCTTTCTAGCGCAAAGGGCTTCTAAATACCCTAAGGCTCTTAAGAAAGTTAATGTGAATTGTGATGGATGGTTTGCTTTTATACAAGACGAGAAAGTCTTCATACATCCTTCAAACATTGAAACTTAAAGTACTTGGCTGAGTAAATCTTTGTTGTGCAAAACAGAAGATTCGAAGGAGAATATTATATCATTAATTGGGTAGGGAGGATTACATCATTTTAAGAAATGAACACTAGGACGCCTACCATTAATGCTTCGTTCCCCAAATTGAGAAGAATGCAATACAAAGGCTTTAACTAAGCGAAATGCTTTGAAAGTCGTAAGTCTTATACGTAAAACTTATGGAGGTTAGTACCGTTCCATGTCCTATCGACCTCATCACCGAAAAGTGTTGCGAGCTTGTAGGCTCCCTTGCCATAGGCTTCAGTTATCACATCGGGTCCTTCCCATGTGGGCCCCAGCTTGCCTTGATACTCGGCTTTGCTTGCGCTATTGAGACGAAGAACATACTCTCCGGGTTTGAAAGTCGAAGGTCGAACTCTACTGTTATAGTACTTCTCGAATTTTTGTTTGTACATAGCTTCTCTGATAGAAGCTATCTCCCTTCTTTCTTCGAGCAAGTCTAGGTTTTCTCAAAGTCCTTCCTCATTTGCAGAAGTTTCTAAGTTCGCAACACGTTCTGTTTCAACACTTATTTCGGAGGGAATGACTGCTTTGGTTCCATAGGTGAGACTGAAAGGTGTCTCTCCATGACTTGACTTAGGATGCGTCCTATGCGCCCAGAGAACCTGTGGTAGCTCATCTACCCATCCGTGGTGGCTTCGACCTAGGCTTCGTTCGATTCCATTGATGATATCCCTGTTGGTTACTTCCACTTGGCTGTTTCCTTGTGGGTGATATATGGATGTGAACGATTGCGTGATTTTTAAACCTTTGCAAAAAGTGGGAAATACTCCTTCGGCGAACTGCTTTCCATTATCGGAAATGATGATGTGAGGTACTCCGAAGCGGCAGATGATGTGTTCCCATACAAACTTTTCCATATGTTTGCCTGTCACCGAAGCCAAAGGTTTGGCTTCTACCCATTTAGTGAAGTAATCTATGGCAACCACCAAGAATTTCACTCCTCCCGGTGCCACTGGTAGAGGTCCGACAATGTCGATGCCCCATTTTGAGAAGGGCCAAGCGGATGTGACGGAGGTCATATCTTGCTTTGGAAGCCTGGGAACATTCGAGTGAATTTGGCATGCTTCACATTTGTGCATTATGTCGATTGCATCCCTGTGCATCGATGGCCAGTAGTATCCTAGCTTCATTATCTTCGAGACAATTGATCGAGGTCCTGCGTGTAGGCTACAAGATCCTTCATGGACCTCGTATATTATATTGGCAGCTTGCTTTGGCCCTACACAACGAAGCCAAGGGGAGAGAAAGGATCTCCTGTATAAGTTGTCCCCTATCAGCCTATATTGTGGAGCCTTGATTCTAATTTTTCTTGCCAACTTCGGATCTTCTGGTAGGATTCCACTTATTAGGTATTCCCTGATTGGGGTCATCCAATTGTCCTCCTCTTCGAATATGACGTCCGACACTTCCTTCCTCTGGATGGACCTTTCTGCCAGTACTTCGACTAAAACCTCCTTAGTTAGGTGAGCAAAAGTCATCGAAGCTAGCTTGCTTAATGCATCTGCTTTCTTGTTTTGGTTCCTTCTGACATGCTCAATCGTGTAGGATTCAAATTCGTTTAAGATTTCCTTGGCTTTGTCAAGGTATTGCTTGATGGTAGGCTGCCTTGCCTCGTAGGACCCTTTAATTTGGTTAGCAACTAACTGTGAGTCAACAAAAACCAAAAGATGATGCACCTCCATGTCTCTGGCTAAACGGAGGCCCGCTAACAAAGCCTTATATTCGGCCTCATTGTTGGTTGCGTCGAATTCGAACCTTAGTGCATAGGTGAACTCCTTTCCTTCCGGGTTTACCAGCATTAATCCTGCTCCTGAACCGTCGGAACTAGATGCTCCATCTGTATACAACTTCCATGCTTCTTTTTCTGTCGAGGGATTCACTTCAGATACCTTCGCAACTTCGCCAGGTTCGTAGGGAGTTTCGGCCAAAAAGTCTGCCAGTATTTGACCTTTTATGGAGTTTCGTCCCTTGTATTCTATCTCGTGCTCTCCCAATTCAATGGCCCATTTGGCTATCCTTCCCGACTCCTCAGGTTTGGATAGTANCATTAATCCTGCTCCTGAACCGTCGGAACTAGATGCTCCATCTGTATACAACTTCCATGCTTCTTTTTCTGTCGAGGGATTCACTTCAGATACCTTCGCAACTTCGCCAGGTTCGTAGGGAGTTTCGGCCAAAAAGTCTGCCAGTATTTGACCTTTTATGGAGTTTCGTCCCTTGTATTCTATCTCGTGCTCTCCCAATTCAATGGCCCATTTGGCTATCCTTCCCGACTCCTCAGGTTTGGATAGTATCTGCTTGATGGGTTTGTCGGTTAGTACCATGATAGGGTGAGCCTGGAAATACCTTCTGAGTCGTCTCGCCGCGTGGACTAGGGCTAGAATTAACTTTTCCAACTCTGGGCAGTTCAACTCAGCCCCCTGTAAGACCCGGCTGACGAAGTAGATTGGGATTTGCTTCTTTTCCCTTTCCGCCAAGAGTACTACACTGATGCTTTCGTAGGATGCTGCAATATACATATACAGCATTTCTCCTTTGATAGGAGCTGTGAGTGTTGGTAGAATCTCCATGAATTCTTTTAACTTTTGGAAAGCCGCTTCGGCTTCCTCACTCCACTGGAAGGTTTTCTTATCCATGCAGCCTTTAAGTGTTTTGAAGAATGGTAGCGATCGGTCCGCCCCCTTTGACAAGAATCTACTTAGAGCTGCTAACTTCCCGTTAAGGCTTTGAACCTCCTTTAACGTCTTTGGGGCCTGCAAATCTGTGATGGCCTTCACCTTCGAAGGGTTAGCTTTAATTCCTTGTTTTGTTATTAGGTGTCCTAAAAACTGCCCTTCTTCGACACCGAAAGAACATTTCTTGGGATTGAGCTTCATATTGATGGCTCTTAACTGGTCGAAGGTTTCCTGGATGTCGGAGAGTAATTCCTCCTCCGTCCGGCTCTTTATGACCATATCATCCACGTATGCCTCCAAGTTCCTTCTAATCTGCTTGTTGAAGGCCTTGTCCACCAGTAGTTGATATGTTGCCCCCGCATTTTTCAGACCAAAAGGCATCTTTTTGTAGCAGTAGACTCCTTTCCCAGTATAGAAGGCTGTCTTTTCTTCATCTTCTACTGCCATCTGTATATGGTGATAACCCTTGTAGGCATCTAGGAAACATTTTAGGCGGAAGCCTGATAAAGATTCTACTTTCCAATCTATCTCTGGCAGGGGGTANAAGGCATCTTTTTGTAGCAGTAGACTCCTTTCCCAGTATAGAAGGCTGTCTTTTCTTCATCTTCTACTGCCATCTGTATATGGTGATAACCCTTGTAGGCATCTAGGAAACATTTTAGGCGGAAGCCTGATAAAGATTCTACTTTCCAATCTATCTCTGGCAGGGGGTAACAATCCTTTAAGCACGCTTTGTTTATGTCGGTGAAATCGACGCACATACGCCACTCTCCGTCACTTTTCGTAACCATAACTGGGTTGGCCACCCATGTTTGGTATTTTACTTCTCTGAGTATCCATGCTTGCACATGTTCATCCACCTCCTTGCAAGCTGCTGCGTTTCTCTCATGTGCCAAGCTCCGACGTTTCTGTTTAATAGGCTCAATGTGTTTGTACTCGTTGAGCTTGTGCTCTGTGCCGAAGGGTTTGCCATTGATTATAAGATTCCATGGAACCCCTGTCATATCAGAAAAAGCCCATGCGAAGACGTCCTTGTTGTCTCTTAGGAGCTTCTCCAATTTTGCCTTAACAGCGATGGGGGGTTGCTTTCCAATGACCACCGTTTGTTCTGGGTAAAGTTCATTTATTATAATATGCTCTTCAGCGTCTCCGCAACTCAGAATAACTTTTGGAGGGTCTTGGGGACTCTCCTTGATCTTTTTTCCAATATCTTGCGTCTTTCTTATGTAGCTAGAGAACACTGTTCCAATACCGTAGGCTGTTTGGAATTTAATGGCGGTGTGTATAGTGGAGACTACAATGCCCATTTTCTGCATGGCTGTTCTCCCTATTAGTAAATTGTAGGGAGAGGCGGATCGCACAATTGAGAACGTGAGAGTTTCTGTTCTTGTGAACCTTTCCTCACCAATCGTTACTTCCAGGGGAACTTCTCCCAAAGGCCATGAGTGTTCCCCTGAAAATCCCACCAAAGGTATCTTCGAATCTACCCTTTTTGATCTGATAGAAGGCCTGAGCTTCAAGAAACAATGCTCATATATGATCTCACATAAACTTCCACAATCCATATAGGCTATGTTTACTTCCCGATTGGATATTAGAACTTTGATGACTACAGGGTCGTCGGAGGCCGGTTGATTGATCATGGGGGGAAACGTTATTTCCTCTATTGCTCGTGCTTCTTCCTCCACCTCTTTCCTCTTCTGGCTTAGTCCTGCCCGTCGAACCATGAGGATCGGAGCTTTAGTAGGGTAGGGATCTCTCTCCAACGGAGCATCAGAGACCCTTTCTTTCCTTTTCTTTATTCCTTTCACGAGATGTGCAAGCTGTCCCGACTTCACAGCCTCTTCTATTTGTCTTCTCAGTTCCCTGCAACTGTTGCTCTCATGACTGAAGTCTTCATGGAAATAGTAATACTTTGTTGTGTCCCGGCTCCTGCCCTTATTGGACATACGAGGAGGCGGTTCGAACGTCTTTGCCACCTTCTCCGTGGCTAGGATTTCCTTCGGAGACTTCGAAAGATTCTATGTTAAACCATGATTAGGAGCCTTGCTATAAGGGGTGAACCTATGTTGGTTTTTGTTTCTATTTCTTGACCCTTCCCACGAAGAATTCTTTGGGAACTTGTGGGTTTGTTCCCTGCTATCGATCAAAACCCCGTTGGTGGATACCTCCTTGGCTTCTATCCAGGTGTACGTTCTTTCCATAAGGCCCTTATATGTTGCAGGAAGGTCTATGGATAGGAATTCCACAAGGTGACGGTTTCGCAGGCCGTGCACAAAACCGAAATACGTATTTCTTCGTGTAGGCCTAAAATATGCAAGGTTTCATCTGTATACCTTGTAACGAAGCTTCTTGTGCTTTCGTTCTCCTTCTGCTTGATGTTATGAACTGTGAGATGGGTCCTTGTGAACTTTTTTTGTTGACTAAAGTGCGAACGGAACTTAGCCTTCAAATCGTCAAGGTTGACAATACTGCCTTGCTTTTGCCCATTCCACCAGATACGAGCGGAGTCCCTAAGGGTGTATGTGAACATGTGACAGGCCACTGGCATGGCCCACTTTTGCATTCTAATGGCTCCTTCGAATAAATGTATAAAGTTATCCGGGTCTCCTTTCCCATCATAGGTGCCTATGTGCGAAGGCATCTTCAAGCCATCAGGCAACGGATAGTCCTCAATCCACCTTACAAAAGGTGTCGCAGGGCCCGTAGGCTCTGGATATAGGCAGTTGTAAGGTGGCATATTCGTGGGGACGACATTGTATGGATTGTGAGGAGGAGGCATCCCCGAAGGGGTCTGGTTAGGATAAGGTGGGTAAGGTGTCCCCATGCTGACAGGGTAGCCATTGTGCATGGTGTATGAGGGGTACACCATTGTCTGCCCGTAAGGCATAGTAGTTTGTGGGAACTGGTGGTTGTTGGGTTGTATATTTGTGGGAGGATACGGGTTTTGAGGATAATTAGGAGTTTGAAACGGGGGATACATACCATTGGGAGGAAGACTTCCTCCCATGTTGAATGAGGACGGATGGCCTCCCACGCCAGATGCGTGGGAAGGCTGTAGTGGAACCCCTGCTTCGGTTCGCCCCAGGTGTGCGGCTAGCAATGGAGGTAGGTTTACCTCCGAGGCCTCCCTTCGTTGGCTCCTCCCATTAGAGCCTTCAGTCACAGTTCCCTCTCTCCTTGTGGGGGGTCTTTCGGGAACCCCCTCAAAACCAACGGACCTTCCTCCGGTCCTCCTACCAGTTGGGGACCCAACGCGCAGGATAGGGTGTGTAACCCCGGGAGCCGAAGGCCTTGGCTCCATTTCCATTTCCTCATCGAACTCGTCACTGGAGTACTCTAACTCCCTTCTCATCTGTGTGTTCCGGACCTGCCTCCTTCGGGCCCTTAGCAAAGATTCTAACTCTTCATAGTTAGCTTCAACGAAAGCAGGGCTGATGACAGGTTCAGGGTTGGCTGACGTTGATGCATGGTGATGAGGTGTGGTTTCAGGGTGAGATTGTATGGTAAAGGTGGACGCCGTGATTGGCGGAAGGTTGTTAACATCAGTTACAGGTAATGGGGTTAGAGTCGAGAAACCCGGTGGGGGTGTAACTTCTCTTTCTGAATTCATGCCAGAAAAGTAGTGGATATATTTGACCAGTTATTTAGCTTGGAATAACGAGACCAATTGTAGCGGGTCCCACGGATGGCGCCACTGATTGTACAATATTTTGCACGACCAGGCCTTCGATGATGATCAAAGGAAATAGGGGTTGATGTGGTTGAGCCAAGCTTGTGTCTAACCTGAAAATAAGAAATACAAAGACACTACGTTAAGTGATTGCGCAGGGGTTGGGCCCTGCGAACCACCTCCGGCGTGTGAATAAGTATTTGGTATGGAAATTTAGTGAAAGTATAGTAAAGTAGAGTTGTTTTGATTGCATACCAGATCCTCAACCCGTCCAAGGCTATTTATAGGGATGAAATAACCTTGGAGAGTGTTTGCACCATTTTCGGAGATCATGGGGGCGTCCCATGACGTGTGGCGGCCACTAGGGCTTAGTGTCCCACTCCTCCTGGTTTAGCGGGAGAGCTAAGGAGAAAGATGAGACGTGGGTAAGACTTGGTCTTCCCCATGTTGAGACTTGGCCTTGTTTCGTCCTTATATTTCATCGAGGAATACCCCGAAGGGTTTAATCCTTCGACTGGCAAATTCCCATCTGGTAACTAAGTCATAGATGACTAGTTTTACGCCAATGAAAGTGTTAGGAGGCTAGCCAGAGCCTGCGATTATGTAGGTTTCGAGTAGGTCTGAAGGGGAGTCCTTCGACCTGTTCGGAGGGTACATTATCACGCGCTTAAAAGAAAAAGACACAAAAAAAACAGACACCGACGGTTTTTCCAAGCATAAAAAATAATTTCCATGCATTTTGAAGATCAAAACCACAATTTTAACACAATGAGGGTAAGTTTACACTTGTGTTAATCTTTTGAAAACCTTCCTAGGGTTTTGATGATCAAAAACTTAGGGTTTGCTATGATATTCTGAATTTTGGATGTTTTATGCTTAATTCCTATGTTGCTTCACATAATTTTAGAGTTTGCCCCTTAATTAGTTATAGAATTATGACCACTTAGGATTTAGGGTTTTTCTTTGCCCTAATATGAACAATTGCCTATGCTAGTAGTATAATGTGATTGATAGTTGCCTGTGGGTTACTAGAAAGATATTTGGAGAAATTTTGACTTTGAATGCATAAACCTTTAAGTGTATGATGCTTAACTGCTATAAAATTGTTCTCATATGCCTAATTGGATACTTGAGATTGCTTATGAGATTTAAGAAGCCTAATAAGGATGGAATTTTGATGTCTAGATAAGATGAATTTGGGTCTTGACTATAAAACAGAGCACTTGTGTGCAGAACAAAAAAATCGCCGGTCTTGAGGGCTAAGACTGCGGGACTTTTATAAAAACCGCCGAACATTTTCATAATTTGGAAAATTTTATCACGTAATCGCCGGTTTTATTCCTAAAACCGCCGCTTTTTTGGAAAAATTTGGTCACAGTATGCATGAAACTTGCTTAATTGATTATATATGTGATACATATGTTTTCTAACAACTAATGTTGCTTGTTTGTGATTGTGTGAGTAGAATATGGAAGGTGAAGGTAGTTCATATGTTGCATCTAGAACCAGGGGAGCTCTTAAAGCACCTAGGAGGAAACCTGAAGAACACCCCAACTTGTTATGGAAAGGGGTAGTGATGCAAGTTTTACCGACCAGGTTTTAATATTTATAAGTGTCTCGTTTACCTAAGGTCTACCTAATTCACAAACGGGCAGTGTACCCAGTCGTGTGAGGTATAGCTAGTTGGTAAATACGAGGTCGTCCCAAGAGCTATGAGTTTGGATCCTAATTAAAGTCTATGTCACGTTTATAAAAGGGGGTTTATGAGTTGAATATTAATTAAACTAATAATTGTGAATAAACAGAATATAAAAGTAAATAGGATTAATTCGATATGATAACTAGGCATGGTTTTCTGGCAAACAACTAGTGGGAGTGATAATTAAGATCTAATTCAAAGTCGGTTGACTCATATGGTCAATTTATCTACCCTATGATCCTAGATTCCTCACCAAGGTAATTGTTAGTGACCAAGGGTCATCTGGTAAAGTAATAAAGGTAACGGTGTCTATTATTGTTT
Organism: Artemisia annua; assembly: GCA_014162995.1. Lineage (NCBI taxonomy): Eukaryota > Viridiplantae > Streptophyta > Magnoliopsida > Asterales > Asteraceae > Artemisia > Artemisia annua. The sequence goes on from LBNU01029670.1 coordinate 17,490, forward strand.
CGCCTGGGGATTAAATTCATTTCGAATCAGAGGGTTAAATCACCTAGATCTATCTTACACATTGTCCTATCCAAAACTATTGTAAAGCCGTGGGTTCATCGGTACGAGGATGTAAGAGTCATTAAGTGCCTCTACTAACATGGAAAAGTCTAGCGGATGCGGCATGGTCAGATCTTACACCCCTCTAACTCCGTTAAGCATATAGCATTGGTAGGTGGTCCTAGGGTTAATTCGCACATGTATGGTGATATTGCTATCACCAAGTCACATCTCTATCGGCTTGCTTCCTAGGGTTAATTCCACAAGCCTCTAAAAAACAACCAACGCTAAACACTACGGGAAGTAGAGTGTCCTAATACTCGCCATGAAAGTATACAAACAAGACTAATAATAAACTAGGAGTAAAGATCAAATAATAAATTGACTAATAATAAATAAATTAGAAGTCAATAAATATTAATTACCAAACGATTATATATTCCTTGTACAGATTTTATCTTGTATTTATAATACAATAGAAGTTTGTCCTTGCCCATCTTTGGTCCTCGAACTTGCGTCGAATATATCTTTAGTCCTTGTACTTCATTTCTAATAAGAATAACACATAAAATGTGTTATTATTCGTTCACATTTGACCCTCCATCGTTCCATACATATTATCTTCAGTCCTTAATATTAATAAACTTAATATTATTTCGCCATTTGTAGTCCCTGAACTTCAACACTTCAGGCCCAAGTAATAAACTACGGCTTAACTAAATAATAAGTTACGTTGTAGCCTTCGTAATAAATTATTACGGCGTAGCCTAAAGAGTGGCTACGCCTGTAGAACTCTCGTTAACACATCTACGTCGTAGCCCTATGACTAGCTACGGCGTAGTCTTCATAAAATCTTTCCTACGCCGTAACTCAATGACTTGTTACGGGCGTAGGGCTCATATCTTCAGCATTACGCCATAGTCCAATTACTAACTACAGCGTAGCCTGTGGTTTTCTTTGTTACGCCGTAGCTCATTTGTTTGCAACGGCGTAGTCTTCATCTCTTGGGGTATAAAACATCTAATGGTGTAGTATCATCACTTAACTAGACCGCAGTGTTTGTGTCTTCATAGTAACTTCAAGCGTAATTCCCATTCTTAAGCCAATAAATCATCAATAACGTACTTTTACTAATCTTTACCCTAAAACCAAAATAAGTAGAAATAAGAGTATATATTCTTCAAATGAATAGAAAAGATGAGCAATTCAAAGGAAAATTAACGCTTAAATCATGGGTAAATTTGATGTTATCAAATATCCCCCCACTTGAACTCTACTTGTCCTCAAGTAGACCTTTTAAATTATTTCTAAAAAGATATCTCCCAAGATGTTTTGGAAGATATGAGTTTAAAAATTACCTAAGCTAGAAATATCCAACCCGAGCACCTCACGAAAAGGGAATTGAAATCACACTCTCTCTCACTAATCTATGTGTTTATTTTGGGGTGATCACTCAACTGCTCAGTCATGGGGAGTATTCTATCATAGGCTTGGCAAAGATACTAATCTCCACCACTAGAGTCAATAGATGCAGCTATTCGAAAAGGCAAATGGGTTGACACAACAATAAGGCTTACAGGGTTAAATCACTCTCTACCAATACCGTTATTCCAGAAAAGGCGACAAAGCCAAAAATGCTCGATCAAATCCGTGAACGAGACACCTGTGACTGCTCAATTCCTTAACTCGAATAAGCTAAAGGTAAGGAATGATAAGGGTAGGATAAAGACATGGGAAAACATTTAATGGGTGTAAACAAAAAGAGACGAAACAAATAGATTCCTAAAGTCAACAATCGCCCCGTCACTAGTCGCATTAAATCCCATAGCAAAATTCGAGTGTCAAGAGTCAAGGGGTCTTCAATAACTTCAATACACAAGTTAATGCATATAAAATGTAATGTAGTGCCTCATAATTTCCATAAACTAGGCAAATGGGATGCATTAGCTCGGCCTTCATCATCAATGGAAAAAATTTATGTGCTCTAAAAATTTTTAAAATTTTTAAATTTGGGTAAATTTTGCACATATTTTGACCAAAAACCGTAATATCAACCATTTCTATCTCCCATCCCCCCACTTGAGATATACAATGCCCCCATTGTACAAAGATACACTAAAATAGAAAGGAGAGATAGAAATGACACGGGTCTATAAAGTATAAGCTCCACAAGGTGAAAATACTTAACACAATACGACACATAAGCTGATTTATATAACTATCAGCTATAAACAAATAAACAAACGCTTGCTTGCATACTCTTTATTTCTTTTTTTATTCTATTTTTTTTCTTTTTATATTTCTTTTTCACTTTTTTTACTTTTTTTTTATTATTTTTTTTTTATGCAAGACAAGGTATACATGAGATCAACTATAAAAATAGTATGAACAAACAAATCATCCCCCCACTTGAGATCAACTATAATCTAAACCCGATCTTCTTCCAAAACCCTTTTATTCAAAACACGCGACTTTCACTAGTGGAACCAAAATTGACCAACAACGCCCGGACCGTGGACTATAAGAAACTACAGGGTAGGCTAGGTGATAGGTGTAACGAAATATAGATTGGGTGAACAAAATGAAAGGAATGGCTCAGAAGGGTGTATCTAGGGGTATCTTGCAATAAAGGTGAGTGCAACAAAAGGGTTTAACAGGGGGATTGACTAATCGATGTGAAAAGTCAATGTGCACATAACATAATTTGATTGGCTATTTGGATTTATCCTAAAATTTGCCTTTTTCCTAGCTGCACCGATTACACTGAGTTGCCTTAATGTAATGCTCGTTATAATGGTCTCAAAAAGATATACAAAACCAAGTTCTAAACTCTACTACAGCCACCGGCACACTCACATTTATGGTATTATGTATAAGGGGAAAACGAAAAGGCTTATCCTCACATAATGGTGGGTGTGCTCAGTTAAAGATTAATCTAGTTAAGTAATGAAAAACATGTCAAAATTTTATTAATGAAACACTTTTCACTAGAAACTAGAAAAATAAGGCAAGTATAATCAAGTGGTTGTTTATTTCTAATCCCTTCCCCCCACTTGGGTCATACTAAGCATAAAAATAAAAAATAGGAAGGGTTAGAAAAGGAATGGAAAACTCCCCTGGATTTGCTCGGTATAATCAATAGACGGCACTTTCTGTATCATGCTTCAAACGTGCCTCCTCGAGCAAGATCCATCTCCATCATCAAATTACCATCTCGGCACTCAACTAGATCGGATATAAAGTGTTTTCTTGTAACTATGCGCCTCATCATATTTCATTAACCTGTGAGCTAGCAAGAAAACTAATACCAACAAAGCATAAATCTGGATAAAAGCACAAATAGCATGAAATGTATAGAAATAAAAATGAAACAAAATAAAACCTAACTCACTTTCGTAGGAATCACGGTTGCATTTAGCGTATGCAACAAGCCTTTTAAACCATTTGGTGTCCCAAGTGGACGAGTGAAGTCTCGTGAGGGTTTACAGGGAACACACCCACAAAGTTTATTTAAAAACTAATACAAGTTCAAGTACGTTTGTTATAAAAATTTTAAAATTTATTTGGTACAGGAGAAAGCTACGGCGTAGTCATAATGTTGGACTACGCCGTAGGTGATAAAATCAAACAGTCTGTCACCTGGAGGATGCTACGGCGTAGTCATGTATGGAGCTATGTCGTAGATGTGTTCTGGGAGCAGTTCTAGTAGTGAAAACTCCAGTTTCAGCTCCTCCACCATATATCTCTATTACCTGCAGAATTTTACAACAAAACATACCAAACCAACTATACTAATAAAATCAAAAGCAAAAAATAAAAAGATAGGCATGGGGTGCCTCCCACGAAGCGCTTGTTTTTGTTCGAGTCACGAGCTTGACTCCACCCTTATTTACCGAGTAAAAGGGTGTTCATCCCCTCACTTGAAATCAAGTATGGGTGAAAATAGCAATAAACACCGTAAGGGTGTGAATTTGCTATAGTGTAGGGAAATGATAAATTATAGTCATACCTCGAAATGGATGTCATTTCCCTCATTACCTTACCTATCTTAGTTGATGGTTTTGACGAATTGCTTACTTCAAGATGAGGCAGAGTAATCGGCTTACTCAACACAGTAATCTCCATGTCAGTCAGAATTTCCCCTCCAAATTCCTTCTCATTAAATTGATTAGGATTTGTAACCGACGGCAGGTACGGTTGCATCAGCGGCTTTGGGTAAACTTCATAATGCATGGTAGGTGTCAATATTAGCCTAAGTCTTTCTACATCTTCAACTGTCATGTCCCAATATTCATCAATATCCCATTCATCACATTCTTCTAGGATTTCCTCTTTCTCTTTTGCAATATCGATATTGACATCATCTGTATCCTGTTCACAAACACTAGCAAAAATATTAGTATTAGGAGGAATAGGAAAGTTAAGAAGGTCCTTACATCCATGGTCCACATCCCTAAATTCTTCATCATCACACCCATTATGAATCTCCTCTTGTTCTATTCTTCGAAGATTTTCAGCTCCAATCCTGAACAATTCATCTATTCCTCTTGTTATCATCAAATCTCTATCCTTAGGTTGGGGATCGGGTGTATATGCCGGTTGATCAAAATCCTTTAAACACCAATCGTACCATCTTTAATCTGCTCCTTCGACATCATTTTCTTCATAAACACGACATCAAAAACCTTGTAGAACCCTAGATATCGAGAGCCACCCGCTCTGATACCAATTGTAGAACCCTAGATATAGAGAGCCACCCGCTCTGATACCAATTGTTGGGAATTTTAGAAGTTCCTACTGATGGAGTCTGTTGAGGGTTCCTACGGATGGTTACTGCTGAAGCTATAGATGGTTTCTGCTGATGACATGGTTCCTGCGGAAGATTTGTTTCTACGGATATAGTGACTCCGTATTTTTATTATTAGTTTGTTAGGATATGCATGAGCTATTTTAGGTAGTGATATGCATTGATCTTTTATTTATTATTGTATTAGGGTTCCTTGTGTATAAAAGGAACAATAGGCTTTATTATTATTTACGGATTCACAAACACTTGAGAGAAAAACTTTTATTAGATCCATAGAGGATCATTGTTCTATTAAGAAAAACCTTGTTGGTAACTTTGATTGGTGTTCGTTATCATTATTCCGCTGTGCAATCAATCATTGTTATTATATCCTAGATTGGGCTTGATTTTGGTTCTATAATTGGTATCAGAGCGGGTGGCTCTCTATATCTAGGGTTCTACAAGGTTTTTGATGTCGTGTTTATGAAGAAAATGATGTCGAAGGAGCAGATTAAAGATGGTACGATTGGTGTTTAAAGGATTTGCAAAATTGAAGTTGTCGTCACATGGTATTCATAAATCTTTATCTATTATTAATCGTTTTGTTTAAAGTTTATGAATGGACATTAAATTAAGCAAGTCAATGGTGGAATAATTGTGAATTATAACCTTGTATCATTAATTATTCATCATGGGAATATGATGGCTTATTTAAGGTTTGTTATATTGCACATTAATGGTTGATGCAACAAAGTTTACCTCGTACTGATTTTGAATGAGCATCAAGATTATTAATTCTACATCATATGTCGGTTTATGGTTTATTCATCTAATTTATTGTCGATTAGTGGCGACAAAGACATTTATTGGTGGGATTCTAACCTCATACCAATTAGTAATTGGTGTCAGTGGTGGTACTGTGGGGCAGAATATTTAATTAAAAGTCTTCATTGGTTCTTCATTTATATTGCTCGATACTACTATTCGTTTTATTCTGCTGCTACGTTATTAACTCTGCTGCTCGAAAGTCTATTACTCTGCTGCTAGTTTTAAGTAAACTGCTGCTCGATATAAATTATTCCTGCTGCTACGAGTTTCTACTGTTAGTTTACTTGGTTTGTATTGGTATTTTGCTTCTGGTAGTTTGGGTCCTACTGGTTCAGTTCTCTACAAATCTCACAACCAAACTTCTCTCCACACTTTTAAAATGGTTGAATCTGAAAATGAAAGGGATGATGCAATGTTTCCGTATTTGTTGGATTATGAGTACGAGCTCTGGGCTAAGAAGATGGAACACTGGATCACGAACAATGATATAAATATCTGGATGGTGATCCAAAATGGCAACAGTCCGAAAAGGACTGGCAGTGATCGTGATGGAAATCTCTTTATTCTTCCTCCAACGGCGGCAGCTGAACACATTGCTGTCCAAAGGGAATCAAAGGCAAGAACTACCTTGCTTAAATCTATTCCTTTTGATCATGTAGCAGCTTTCAATTATATGGATGATGCAAGTGCTATATGGGAGGCAATCAAAGCAAGGTATGGAGGAAAGGCTGAATCCAAGCAGATGAGCAAGAAAGCTTGTACTATAGTTGATACTGCAGAATTTGCCTTCATGGGCATCTCATCTCAGGTACACAATTGTGTCTTTGGTTGTAGTTTGAGATATAATGAGCTTAAAGAACAATATGATGAACTAAAACCTAAATATAATGAGTGTTATAAAGACCTTGAATCATATAAACATGGTTTAAGGACTTTAGAAAAACAAAAGGTTTGGTTTCAGAAAAATCAGGTTGCCTATGAGGAGGAGATAAGAAGTTTAAAACAGGACTTAAAATGTGCTCAAGATGAGTTAATCTATACTAAGAAGGTAAAAGCTAATTTAGAATCTGATAAACAAGTTCTTCAAGAGAAGCTAGATACTGAAATAGCTACACATAATAAGTGGTTAATATCAGGTGATAATTTAGCTAATTGTTTATATGGTACTCAAGCTGTTAACTCCAGTATAGGTTTAGGTTTTAAAAAGTATGTTGGATTAGAAGCTAGGAATGACCTAGGTAAATCAACACCAGCAGGCCTAGCTAACTATGTTAACGAAGGCACTTTACATGCTGTGCCTGGACCTATTAGAGGGGAACACATGCCCATTGACCTCTCCACCACTGTAGACTTTGATGGATCACACCATTTATATGGCAAAAAGTCAAGTAACTTGCCAGACCTTAGTTGCAAAACTAATGACTTTGTCTCTTGTTCTAAAAGTGACAAGTCCTCAGACCTAAAGTCCACTGACTATGCCTCATGTGATTCAAGTAACAAGTCTCATTCACCCAAGTCCATAGTAGATGATAATGAACCCAAAACAAAACCAGTTCCTTTTTCTGTTAAACACAATTTTGTTTCTAATTATGTTTCTGATAAGTTTGTGTCTAATAAACAAAGTTGTGTTAAGAATAAGTCTTTGAAAAAGAAATCTTGTTTTGTGTGTGGTAGTAAGTCTCATCTCATTAAGGATTGTGATTTTCATGAGAAGAGAATGGGTGTGTATGCTAAACAAAAGAGAACTAGACCAATGTGGACCAATGTTAATGATATTCCTCCATATGTTCCACAAGCAACACATGTGAAAACCAGCAAACCCAATCCTGCTGATAAGTCAGTTCCTGCTGATCAGTCAGTCCCTGCTGGTAAGCCAGTTTCTGCTGGTAGACCTTTTCCAGCCAGTTGGAAAAGACATGTTGCTAGACCATTTTACTGACCTACTAGTACTTATTTTCAGACTGGTTTTTGGCCTAGTTATTATGACCCAATGTATATGGGGTGGGGGACAAGATGGGATACTGGTGTTAAGCCCTCAACAGGTTGTTCTTGGATAAATAAAAGGAAAGGTTCATTCTGGGTACCCAAGAACAATAGTTCTTGTCAGGTGCATTGATTGAGGGGAGGCATAAGCCTAAGGGGAGGCTTATTGTTGTATTTTTTTGTATTCTAACCATTTTTGCAGCTGTTGGATCCTTATA
>LBNU01029670.1:44943-67272 GCA_014162995.1 Artemisia annua
TACTTACCACTATCCTATACTACATCGGTCAGGTACACTGCCTGGTGGGGTTGTAAGCCTCTTGAGATCCCTCGAGAGGTAAAACCTGTTGTAAGGTCACAAAACCACGCATCACGCACCCACGTGTTTCACACTCGCACGAACATTATGAATTATACCTTCAATTTCTGAGAGGCCGTCTTGAACTAACAAGTTGAGAATATGAGCACAACACCGCACATGAAACAGCTTTCCACCAATAGCTAGTTTTCCTTGTAGTTTTAAATTTTCTCTTAACTTCTTAGCTACTACATCATTGGATTTTGCATTGTCAACTGTCAAAGTAGCCACCTTCGTCTCGATATTCCACTCTTTTAGACACTTGAAGAGACAATCATAGATGCCAATTCCAGAATATGGAGGAGGAACATCAACAAAACTAAGTATGCGCTTGTTTAACTTAAATTCAGAGTCTACAAAGTGGCAAGTGACTACCATGTAATGGATATTTTGATTCGATGTCCACATATCAGTTTTAATGCTCACACGGTTGATAGATTTTAACAATTTTTGATTCGATATTTTGATTCGGACAAACTTCAATGTGCCTGTGTAATGGAGTGGTGGAGCTATATTAAAAAAATACATTTTACTTGTACAAGGACTATTAGTGGCACCAAAATTCCCGCTCAGTGTTGTGGTGTTACTTTCAATTTTCATTAAACTTAAATGTATTATTTAAAATAAATTAATAAGTATTTTATATTTAAGTACTATATTAATATATTATTTTTAGGGAGCTTTGAACGTAATCAGACGGACGTAATCGGACGAACTTAATCGAACGTAATCGGACGAATATAATCGAACGAAATAATCGAACGTTCACGAACGCAAATAAACGAACAAAGTGTTTGTTCACGTTCGTTTATTTAAGTAAACGGACCAAAAATCTTGTTCGTGTTCGTTCATTTATTAAATAAACTAACATAAACGAGTTTCCCGCCGAACGATAGGTGAACGTTCAGTTCGTTTACAGAATTTAAGCCCATGGATATGAAAATTATTTTTTTACAAACCAAATGATAAAAGAAAATTTTAGGAAAAAGAAAAATATTTATTTGACTTTTTAATTATTTATTATTAATTAAAAACTATATAAACTAGATAAAATGATTAAAATTAGAAAAACTTTTTAGAAAAATATGAATATGAAAATTATTAATTAAAAACTTTTTAGAAAAATAATATGAGAATTTAAGCCCATGGATATGAAAATTATTTTTTTACAAACCAAATGATAAAAGAAAATTTTAGGAAAAAGAAAAATATTTATTTGACTTTTTAATTATTTATTATTAATTAAAAACTATATAAACTAGATAAAATGATTAAAATTAGAAAAACTTTTTAGAAAAATATGAAATTTTTACAGAAAATACTTTATGCTAACAGAAGTCTAAGAAAAATATTAAAAGTCCTAAGTGCTTAATTATAAGCAGAAAAATAAGCAAACAAGCAAAATAAGCTAAAGTAACTAAAAAGGTAATAAAAGAATTATTAGTGAGAGTTAAAACGAAAAAGACCCAAGGGCCTGTTTGGTAGTGGGGTGTGATGTTGTGTCTGTGTGTGCGCTATGTCCCAGGTTCGAATCTTGCTTTTTGCAACTTTCACTAACTTTTTTTTTCTTTTGAAAACAGTTAAAGGATATAAAAATGAAAAACTTTTGTAAAACAAACTTTTTGGAAAAACTTTAACAAGCTCAGAATGAGCTTAACCTCCCAACAGTTTTGATGATATAAGCTTAAATGAGATATTATCAAAAAGCTTCAAGCTACCCAAGCAATCCACAAGCTAGCCTAAGATGCACTAGCTTTTGCTAACACCTCAGCAACCTAAAAAGCTTAATCACATAACAACAAGCTCACACAGGAGCTTATGCAAGCAAAAACCAAACTGAGTAGCTAAGTAAAAATAAACATTCCTGAAACCCATCTTATGGGGCAAATTAAGCTAAGCATACAATCTCACAAGTCCAAATTAAGCTTAGATCCAGTAAGCTAGTATAACTAGCTTTCCAAAAAAACCAATATTCATGCAATAAGCTCAAACATCAAGCAAGATAAAGGCTAATGAAAAAGGGCTTATGAAGTGAAAGCTGTGGTGCAGGGGAATTCAGGTTCAAAGGGCTTATTAGCTGGCAACAATAAGCTATCCAAATAAGCTTAAACATGAAATCCAAGCACATATTCTAAGAACTAGTACTATGAACTATAAATATGCCAAATATCACACCTTATAGACTTATCAATTAGCAGAAAATAAGCATCCAATATTGCTAATCAGAACAGGTATGAAATGCAAATAAGTAAAACAGTCAAGCTACCAATCATTAGCTACAAGCTGTCCTAGGGATGAAATAAGCTGATTCTGAACTAGGGGAATCCTAACAAGCTAAGGGAACAAAATAAGCAGTTACAAGCTCACAATAAGCAAATCCTAAGCCTAAGGATGCTGAGAAAGTGGAAAATTTGCTAAAAAGCTAACTGTGATGGCCTAATAAGCTACTAAAAAAATATCTAAAAAATAAACCAAAAATAACAGTAACTAGATAATCAACCCATTAACTTGCATACCAAATTTCAGGTAAAACGGGCTTATAACGAAGAAATGAAAAATCAAAAACTTTTTCTGCAGTTAAAAACGACTTTTTTGCAGCCAAAAAAAGGTTGATTGAGCCTTGTAAAAAAATCTAAAAATTAAAATAAAAATACCACTAAGTAAAAAATATATAAAATTACATTATCTCAAAATTTTACAAGATTTGGTTGAAAATTGAAGAAATGAAAATTAAAAAAAAAATTCTGCTGTTACAAACTCTTTTGACTTTTTTCTATGAACTCTTAAGTTGACTTTTTTAGATTTTGATTGAGCCTAATTAACTAGAAATGATGTATTAAGCTATTATGAGACTTAAATAAGCTAAGTAAACCACTTATGAACCATTATGCATGATTATGACCTTAAAAACCTTATTAGTGAACTAAAAAGGTGGGATTAAAGGTGATATTGACTTTTTCACAAATGAGACCTAGATTTTAAGACTAAACTAACCTAAAAAGACCTAATGCAAGCTGATGTGACCAAATTCAACACACAAAACCAGCTAGAATACCTTAAAGCTTACTGAACCAAACACTCCTTTAAAGAATGGAAACTGTGATTTTCAAAGCATTTGGGTGTTTTGACCATTGAAACTGAATCATAAGAACTTATTAAGACATAATAACTTAAATTAAACATAGAAACACCACTCTAATCAACAAATACTAAGGAATCAAAAGTATGCACTTTTGGCAGTTTTGAGCATAAATGAGCAATAAAGTAAACTGGTGAACAACTGGTAATGTAAAGCAAGATTTCAAACAACATACACCTAAGAATCACAAATCAACAGATATAAGCACAAATTAAGGAGTTCTACAGTATTTTGCTAAAAATGAGAAAATGGGCTTACAAAAGATTTCAAGGTAAGAACTGTGAACCAAGGAACAAAACACTATCCTAAGCTTCCCATGAAGCATCTAATACCATATCCATCCAGAGTACACCTTGTTCCATGCTCTTCTTCTTCATTTTAACTGATTTTTGAATTTTACTCTATTTTTGAGTATTTTTAGGAAAACTGCATTATATGCTTTCAAGGCCCATAAAAGCTTAAAGATACACTAAAACAACTTCAATGGATCATTAAACAAGTGCTTTTAACAACTTTAAGATTAACATGAGAATTTTACCAAAAAGAGCATAAACTGAATATGGACTAAAAACTTGGAATTGATAGTTGAAAAAGGTTTAAAATACACTAAAAAGATTAGAAATACAACTTGTAAGCTAAAAGATACACTGGAATTCGAAAATTAACTACAACGACATTACTACACTAAGCTACTACTACACTAGCTACTACTGTTCTTCTTCTTTATCTTCTTCACTTTTATAGACCAAGGTGGGTTTCTCTCTCATTCCCACTTCATTTTGAGCCCTTGGATGGCTTGAAATGATCCTGACCCTTCAAATGGATTTTGGCGGGAAAATTGGATAAGATGCAATTGGCAGTTAACTTGTGGGAATTTGTGAGCAATTAATGATCCTTGGATGTTGTGGAGGGCTAGGGGAACATGGAATGGGGTGGTGAGTAGAGTTAGTGAGAGTTGGAGTGTGGCAATGGTTTTGCAGGTTGCAAGTTGGGAGGAAGAGGGTGAGTCAAACGGGTTTGACCCCGTTTATTAGTAAAGGGTGAGTTGGGTTAAGGTTGAGCCTGGTGAGGGGTATTGGGCCAGGGATTTGTGTTTTGGGTTTAAATAAAAGGGTGGGATATTGGGTTAGTAAGTAAGGGTGTAATGGGTTAAGAAATAAATACGGGTCCATTTGTGTTTACAAGTAATAAAGCCCAAGGACCATAATTGTAATTTCCTGATTTTAGAGGGGTAGAATTTGTAACATTCCCAAAGTACTCCAAGGGTAAAACTTGCCAAGGTTTAATAATCCAAGGACCATGAAAGTTTATTTTCCAAAAATGAAATGTCCGGGGACTACATCTGCCAAAATTCAAAGTTGAGGGGCCATTCTTGCTAATTTTTGAAATTTGCACTCCAAGGGTTGAATTTGTCATTCCTTGATTCCTGGGGGACTGTTGTTGAATTTTCTTCAAAATAAATCTTCTAGGGACCAATTCTGACAATTTCTGAAAGTTCAGGGATTGATTCTGCCAATTCTGCAAACTTTGCTCGTTTCTCATCTGTTTTCAATCCTTTTGTACCTGAAACACATAAAAACACAATCCAAGCATATTTGCAGTACTATAAGGCATATCTGTTTGTTTTTAGCTATTTTTACAGTTCAGATGGGACAAAAATGATGAGTATTTACACACTCATCATTATGCCGATGTTTAATACCAATAATACCAGCACACGATACAACATGATCCTCATAAATATCCCCTTTAAAGACCCTAGAACAAGCTAAACACGGCATCTGAAAAGAGAATAGGGAAACACCTAACCGATAGCATAACACACATCTGTAAGTCCTAGCATTAATAGTCTGTCCCAAACCAGATATTGGAACCACCCTAAGCCAATCTGAAGTGTAGTCCTCCTTTTGCGAACTCCATAACGCCATCTGTCGAGAAGATAGGCAAAAGGTGGATTCAACCGTTTGGGTAACACGTGTGATATGTATATCTGCCAATTTCTTCATGAGTTTGGGGGCAGCGATCTCACTTGGGTTACTCAAAAGGTCAATCTCCATTTTCGCATTAAAATAACCATAAAGGATCTCAAAAAGAAGCCCCAGAAGTCACACATACCAGAATGTCGTAGAAGATAAGTCTGCTAAGCTAGCAGTGAAGTCAAGAAGCAAGGAAAGCATAGTTCAAGACATCACTTGCAGAATAACACAGCCCCCCCAAAGCAAAGGGTAAGGTGGCAAGTCTCCAGAAGTAGTGACAATACGCTCCAAAGAAGAATGAAGAGCCGCATCAAATGAAACCTGAGCACACTCAAAGGTTTTGTTAAGTTATTTTAAAATAGTGAAAATCATCTTCTTTCTCATTGTTTATCGTTTTCTTCCTCAATTTTTTCTCTGTCTTCTTCAAAACTCAACAAACGTATTCTTCTCCATGAATATCTAACCCATTTTGTGCATCTTTGGCTTCAAAATATGTATAGCACTTTCAAAGTGCAAAAAAATCTCAAGTAAATATTACACTTAGTCGGCTAAAACAATGTGTGGCACGTGCTACAGGTGGCTAATAACTAGCTCTGCCATGCTTTTAAGTAAAGGCCCTGTGATTGCACACCTCTCCGAGACCCCTGGGCATTGATCTCGTAAATGTTATCCAAGAGATAAGTTGTCAAATGAAAGAGACGATACTATATGTTGCAACAGTTTTGGCTCTTTTGCATTCGTCTAAAACGTAACATTCGGTTTAATGATTATATATCTTAAGTTATTATAAGAATATAAATGATTTGTAGCTTAAATGTCATACCCACAAAATGACAATCTTTCTGTATATGTTACAAGAGCTGAGTACTTATTAGTTGTTTTGTGGAAGACAAAATTAAAGTATGTGAGTTCAAGTAATCATTACTGTTTACTATAGTTTGATCTGCATCAGTTCACTAAGATATTTACAAACTAACAGGTGGGAAATGTGCATTAAAATACTTCATTGTAAATGTTTCAGACCAAGTGGAACTAGGCTGGAGCAGACTAACTTGTTGTCTAACTATTCTTGATTTTGCATTTATTTAGTTAGAATCATGTCTTATGAAATTAGTAATTAATTTTGTTCGTGTGCTCTTTTGAAAGGTTTATTTCAGTATTCGTGTATAAATTCTAGATTTTCCCGATACAAGATACTATTTACTTCTTTAGCGTATTGTATGTGATTTTTATTTAACTACTAGAACGTAAGATCGGCCTTCTCATTTTCATGTACCTATTCAAATTTTTATTAACCACATTTCAAATGACGAGATTTAGGCCAATCACCTACTGTTTTCTAAATGAAACGAGATTTTAGTCCAATCACATACTGTTTTCTAAGTGAAACGTTCTAATTTGTTAATTTCGTTATTTGAATTGGCGGGTGAGAAATTTGAAACTTCTAACACATTTTGAAGTACATAAGATGGTATCAAACAAACATATAAACAATCACAAGATGGATCAATAGTCAGCAGAATTAAACCTAACCGGACGCTATTATTATGATTATTGAAATGAGTACACATGCGATTATTATCTTATAAGATAATGATCACACACAGGAAACATAAATGATTACAAGAGATTGATAGCAATAATCAAGGATCACAAGAGAGAAGATAGTGGCCGATGGTGATTAGGGTTAATCCTAATGATAGATTAGGTGGAGTAAATATACTCCAAAAAATTACACTTTGCATCCTCACACATTGTTAGGGCATCCACAAGTCCTTTAGAGAAAGAGATGTCCACCTTTAGCCCCTCAAGCTCCTTATTAACTAAGAGGAAAAAATTCCACGATGAAAAAGTATAAAGTCTTCACAATTCCTTTAACAATTTTTTCTTTAATAAAGTTAACATCAACATCAAATTGTTTGGTTCTCTCATGAAATACATGATCATGAGCAATTTGAATTGCAGATTTATTGTCACACAATATTGGGACATGAATATTGACATTAATCTTGAGATCATTATGAATCTTAATAATCCACATTATTTCACAAGTAGTGGACCCCATGGCCCTATACTCGGATTCAGTTAATGACTTAGATAGAGTAGCATGTTTTTGCTTTTCCAAGAAATAAAGAGTTATCAAAAAATACAAATAACCAGAAACTGGTGATTAGGCATTTTCCCCAGTCAGCATCAATGTAACCAAGTATCTTACAAGAAGAATCAGAGGCGAGATCAGAAGTGCACTTGATTCCTTTACCTGGAGACCCCTTTAAGTATCGTAACACATTCAATGCATCTTTTAGATTGGACTTTAAAGGAGCATGCATACATTGACTCAGACAATACACATAATAAGCTATATCAGGTCTATTATAAGACAAGTAAATCAATTTGCCAGCAAGTTTCTAGAATCCAATGATTGACATTGGTAAGAAAGAGGATCCTTTTCAGTGGAAATAGAAACTGGTTTGCACCTAAGCATACAAAACTCTTGTAAGAGTTCAAGACAATATTTTCTTTGTAAAAGACATGCCATTATTTTCATCTAAGACCCGAATTCTCAGAAAGCATTTAAGTTTCCCCAGGTCTTAAATTTGAAGTTTATAACTAATGAAGTGTTTAAATATTTTTATTTCTTCCTCATCATTACCAATTAAGACAATGTCATCCACATAGACTAACAATCCAATAAACAAAACCCCTTTACTTTTGATAAACAGAGAATGATCATTTTGACTTTTAATGAAACCAGTTTCAGATAATATAGTGACAAGTTTTTCATTCCACCTCCTATGGGCTTGTTTAAGACCATTATAAAGATTGAACCAATTTGCACACTTTGGTTTTAGATTAGAGAAGTACCCCAAAGGAAGAGTCATATAGACATACTCTTCAATACTGCCATATAAGAAAGCATTGTTAACATCTGGTTGATATAAGTTACATTTGTTTTTAAAAACTAAGGCAATCAAACACCTCACATTGGCCATTTTGACAACATGGGAGAAGGACTTTTTATAGCCAATCCCTTCTCTTTGACTATATCCTTTGGGGAGTTGATACTTACACGGAAAATTTTGATAGGTACACAGAAATTAATGTCAAATGACTAAAACACCCACAAATAGTTTCACCCATTTTCTCTTTCCTTAAACCCATAAAGAGGGAAACGGGGCCCTTTGATCAGATATTGTCCATGGGCGCTGACTAAAAATACATTTTAAATTAAAAGCCACCTCAATTGTTCACCCCAATATGATAGAAGTACAACCTAATTTGCAGTTTCTCTTTTGAATACTTAAAGTGGTATAAAGAATTCATATTTAATAAAAAAAAAATATAATCCCAAGTTGGAGTGAAGAAAAGACATTCCCAAGATGGGCAACTGCACCCAAAAATTAGAAAGGAACCTCCGCAAAGTTAATTACTTTAATAAAGTAAAACTACATCAAAAAATAATTTCTTGTTCCTTTAGTTATTGATGTGTTTCGAAAGCTTTAAATTTATAATACTAATTTTACCGATTCCTTAATACACAAAACACACGGGTAAAGTATAACCCCTGTTTATAGTAAAGGTTTTTAGGTAAGACCAGGTCGTTCCAAGGGAATTGTAGCTTTCTCAGAATGTTATAAATGTGCTAAGGCTAAAATGATTGTCACGTATCAAATTAACCAAACGTTAGAAATGACTGAGATTGTTATCAAGATTATTAAAACATGTTTGTTTAGGCTAGGGATACATGAGTCTAGTAATGAATATAACGATATGCAATCACAAACAAAGCATACAAGTGGTGAATAACGGGTAATTATCAACACGAGTATATCTACCGAATATGCAAAGAAACCCTTTCGACCTATGATTCTAAGCATATCAAGCGCATTAAGATAGGTTTATGGTCAATGCTCATACAAGTATACTTCTCCTAATCAAGTTCGTTAGACATGAGATTAGGCCTTAAACACATAATCATACGGGTTGTCTAGCAATTTACTATCCAATTTCTACAAGTCTAGTATTGATTCGCTTGGCCAAGACGACTCAAAATCAACCATACACAACTGACCCTTTCGACCTACTTTAATTGCTAATGATCAACCAAAGGATAGACAATGATCCATATAATCACATATCAAGCATACGAGCATAAACAATGAAAAGCATATTAATACATACAAGACTATATTATATTTCCCATGATGCCCAAACAAACATAAGCCTACTACTCCATAATCACAGAAGTAAAACACATATTAAACATGTAAAATTCAGAAACTTTCATATCAAAAGATAATAGAAGAGTACCGATTGTTTACAAGAGAAATATATCGATCACAAGTTTTCACAAGCGAAAACTATAAACTACCAACCCAAGCTAATGATTCCTTGCTTTCCTGAACCTTACACACTGTCACTATGTTGCTGGAAACAAGTTACAATGAACCAAACCTCGTGTATAGGGTTGTGTTTATGTGGAGTAACCAATTAGGGTGGACTTGGTGTTAGTCTCACCTTAAGCTCTTTGGAACTTTCTCTCTAGCAACCACCATGATAAAGTGTTAGGAATACGTTTTTTCTTATAGAAGATTCGGTCACCCCAAGTATTTTAAAGCATTGTATAGCTCGTAGTATTTAGTATAGTAGTTAATACGTAGTTTAGTTATAGTTAATATTCGTGGTATCGGGTCGGGTCTTTTACCCTCTGTCAGCCCGCTCCACAGCCTAGTAGAGGCACTCATCCACCTTGTAAGTATAAATACCCTCTCCCACCAAGGGAGAGGGTTGGACCTTTCATTCTATAGTTACATGCTCTTTCATTTTCTCTCTCTACAAAGGCTCCCAACTCTTTCTCTCTCTATACTAAACCAACGAACCAAAACAAGATCTTTATGATGTTTGTGACTTATTAGATATCCTACAATTGGTATCAAGAGCCTAGGTTTCATCTTAGGACCTTGGATATTCGGATTTGGTGAAGTTCTTGTAGTGTTTGGTTAGTTAGTTTATTTTTTCTTGGTAAAACATCTTGGGTAATCTCATTGAATGATATACTATGTGTTATGGATGCACTTTTGTGATTAGAAGTGTTATATCTACTTAGTTCTTTAGCTAGTTTAGCTTTTTCAATCATTTGTGTGGTGCTTGAATGATCCTAAGTTGGGTTTCTTGTTAGCGGTTAGCTCCTCGTAGTGGTTTCTTGGCAGCGGTTAGTTCAGATAGAGTAGCGGTTTGAGTTAGCGGTTAGCTGTAATTTGCTATTTTTGGACTAAAAGACAAACCGCTAGATAGTGACTGTTCTGGCGGTTAGTGACTGGCGGTTAGTACGTTTTTGGCGGTTTGTGTGTTCAGCGGTTAAGTGTCAGCGGTTATCTACTTAGCGGTCATCTTTTCAGCGGTTTGCTGTCCAGCGGTTTACCTGTTCAGCGGTTACCTCAGTTTAGCGTTTACTCTACTTTAGCATTTACCATACCTAATCAGCGGTTTACCTGTTCAGCGGTTACCTTAGTTTAGCATTTACTCTGCTTTAGCGTTTACCTTACCTGTTCAGCGGTTAACTCATTTCAGCGGTTTGGTTAATTCAGAGGTTATTTTTCTCAGCGGTTTGCCTCATCACCAGCGGTTTTCCTGTATTGTGTGGTAGTGTGTAGCGTTTCACTAGAGTGTGAGAAACTTATTGATCTGTTAACGACTTGTGCTTGGTGAATTGTTACAACTTAAGTCGTTTCAATTAATCTGATAGTGATAGGACGTTGTTAGTTGACTCTTACAACTTGACTTATCACGATTAGATATATTGTTACTTGACTTGTCGTGACGTGACACCGAGTACGAATTGTAACTCATCTAAGTTTTCATTCAAGTTTAATCCTCACATTTCATCTTTCGGTTTTCTCTGTTGACTTTAGTAAAATCCCGGGAAAGAATCGATTTCTCGGTTTTAGTCACGTGAGTTGTAAAATCCCGGTTAAGACCACGTCATCATGACTACTATGACCTCAATTGATGATATCCAAGCAGCTAGGTCCGATACTCGACCTCCTATGCTCGACAGAACTGACTATGAGTCATGGTCTCAAAGAATTCGTTTGTATTGTCAGGGCAAGGAAAATGGGGAGAACATTCTGAGATCGATTAATGAAGGGCCATTTCAAATGGGTACTACCAGAGATGTTATATCTACAAGTGAAGATGGAACAGTCACCTTTGGAATTGACAGACCTCGTAATTACAATGATCTTAATGAAGCTGAAAAGAAACGCTATGATGCTGATATTCGAGCTTCCAACATTGTGATACAAGGGCTACCCAAGGACATCTACAAACTGATTAACTTCAACACTGAGGCCAAAGTCGTTTGGGACAATGTCAAAATGCTGCTAGCTGGTTCAGAACTCACCAAAGAAGATCGTGAATCTCAGTTATATGATGAATTTGAGCACTTTAAGATGAATCCTGGTGAAAACATCAATGACTACTATGTCAGATTCCACAAGCTTGTGAATGACATGAGAACGATCAGAATGACAATGCCCAACATCCAACTCAACTCAAAGTTTGTTAACAATATGTCACCAGAATAGGATCGGTTTGTCACAGCTGTGAAGTTAAACAAAGGACTAAGAAACACCAACTATGAACAACTCTATGCTTACCTGCAACAACATGAGAAACATGCCATGTATGATCGTCAGCTGAGAGAAAAATTCCATACTTCAAATGACCCTCTTGCTCTCATCTCCAGTGTTCAGGGACTAAACCAATCCTCAATTGATTCAATCGGCCATCCTACTGCTCAAGCGACACAGAATCAGTCTTCCCTTGGTCAATCATCCATGCAATCATCAAGTGTCAAGACTAATCAACAAGACTCTGGGAACTCTAACATTGACAAAAGGATTGATAATCTCTCCAACCAAGTCTCACTGTTGGTTCAACACTTCAGGAATACACTTCCTCAAACCAACAACCAACTCAGAAACTCATCTAACCCACGTAATCTTGCTGTTGTGGAAGATGGGTGTGTTGTGATTCAAGGAAGGCAAAATGTCCGGGGAAATGCTCTGAATAGGATGGGGAATGGTAATCAAGGGCAAGGAAGATAGCCCAAGTGCTACAACTGTGGTGGTTTAGGTCATATTGCAAGAAACTGCACTCAACCAAAACGTCCTCAGAACTCGGATTACTTCAAGGATAAGATGTTGCTGATGCAAGCACAAGAGAATGGAGTTTTGCTGGATGAGGAGCAACTGCTGTTTCTTGCAGGTGATGAAGGGAATTCATTTGATGCCGATGTGGATGATCAACCAGTTCAGGATCTTGCTCTCAACGACCCAAACATCTTCCAGGCTGAAGATTGTGATGCCTTTGATTCTAATGTTGATGATGAGCCTACTGCACAGACCATCTTCATGGCTGATCGCGGAATTCTAAGCGGTGAAGCTTGTAAACCACGGGTCGTAGTCCCAACGAGGGTTGAAATGGATCTCGTCGTTCAAAACCGTGAGTTATGTGATGTGAATAGGTTTAAAGATGATTTGTGTTTTGATTACGCTACTAAACTTTATTTAAGACTTAATAAAAGTAAAACGCGTTTTAAAGTAACTAAAATAAACGAAAAAGGAAAACATAAACGATAGAAGTAATAAAAGAAAGGAAGAAAGATTAAACAAAATAAAAGAAAGAAAAATAAACTAAGAATTGTAAAATGTTTTTAGATTTTAGATTTAATTAATGAAAGAAAAATAAACTAAGTTAAAAGATTTTAGAAAATTTCGACAGAGTAACGTTAAGGAAGAACTAAAGAAATCCTCACTCGAAAGAACGATGAGGTACAAAAAGTCTGGCTCGACTTGTAAAAGAATTAAGATAAGAGAATAAAATAAAAAAAACTCGACTTAAAGTAAACTTAAACTTGTTAAATAAAAAAAAATATGAAACTCGCTACAAACTAGAACCAAACTTGCAAACAAAGACCCATACTCGCTAAACATGACATTCCCATACTCGCAAGCACAATGTCATACTCGCTAAGGAGGAGGCAAGACCAAACTCGCAACAATTTAGCAAACTCGCTATACACAAAAATGATACTCGCTAGACCTTCACAAGAGATCATACTCGCAAGCATAGTAAGACCATACTCGCAATCTTATGAACATAGATCATACTCGCAATGTTTATAAACCATACTCGCTATGATTTTTGAAAACCAAACTCGCAAATACCTAAAAAAAACTTTGAAATAAAAATTTTAACGTGACAAAAGTATTAAAAAGGTTGAAAACTAAATAAGCATTAAATATAAAACAAGAGTTAAAAGGTAAATAAGCTCAAAATAAGCTAAATAAGCCGAAACATATTACAAGCCCTAGATTTATAAAATAAATAAAACTTAATAAAAACTTAAATCTAAATCAAATCTAATAAAAGCTTTTGAGGAAAAACAAGTTTTTAAGAACTAAATAAGCCAAATAAGCTCAAATAAGCCACGACAAGGGTTACAAGCCCTAGCTTATTTGTGCTATTCGAACCAAAACAAAAACCATGCAAAGGTGGTAAGAACTTGTAAAAGATTAAGGAAAGATTAAAAACAATACTAGTAAAGAAAGATTAAAGATTAAATGACAATAAGACAATAAGTAAATTTAAGACATGAAAATTAAAAGTGCATTAAAATAAAACTTACATGAAATTAAAGACAAGTAAATAAAATTAAGCATAAAAATAAAATGAAGACTAGCTTCATAATGAAGCTAAGGGTGGTTTTTAAAGGATCCAAGGTGGAGTCCTTTTTACATCTAGCCCCCTTTACTCTAATTGTTCATGAAAGTAACACATAAACTTTCATACAACACTACTAAACGTTATGAAAATTAAACTATAGTCCTTGTAACTCGAGGTAGTGTGTTGACGTTTGTTGGGGTATAAAAGATCAAAGTACTGCTGGATAACAAAGTGNCAGGCCATTTATGCAATATCCGTTCCTGCACAGTCACAAACACAAAAACACTATATCTTTGGCGTTTCACGTTAGTTTTTGGTCTTTTACACACTTAAACTAAGGTCAAAAGTATGTGTAAAATAGCACATACCAATGGCCAATCTTTCATCTGCAGTCACATCGCCACAACAGACGGGATCTCCCAAATCATCCATCATTTCTGAGGTACTCAAATTGTATGACACATCAATGTTCTGAAAGGCTCAAGGCGCACTAAGGCGCAAAGGGGGTCAAAGAGCCTTGAGTCGAGGCGCAAACCAAGGCGCGGGATTCATAAATATGAGGCGCACTATACATTTAGGGTTTTTTATAACATATGTGACAACTTATGCAGCTTAAATAACACAAAAATATTAATATTTAATGCATAATGCCACTTAATGGTTATTACATCTAACAAAGCTTGCATTTAAACCCAAAATATCAAGAAAGCAACATATCAGAATCCAATAACTACCCTAAATCCCTGAATATACATTATAATATATGAGTTTGGTAACACTTAACACTAAGGAAACAACATTTGTATGTGTTAATAAGCTACTATTCTTAGACATTAGATTACAAAAAGTTTATATTTCTTTGTTGATTGTGTGTTTTAGTTATTTTCTAAAATATTAAGGTTATTAGATACTTTATAACTTAAAGGGCCTAATGTATATAATATGTAAGCCTAAAATGTATCTTACTATTAAGAAAAAAAGGCCAAAACCCCGTTACATCTTCTAGGCGCAATAATCCCCAAGGCGCAAAAGCACAAAAATCCCCAAGGCGCTACGATTTTTATGGGATTCATGCATATCGTGAGCCTCGATCTGAAAAAATCCCAAAGGCTGGAGCCTCGTGGGATTTAGGGAGTAGGTGCGCCTTAGGCGCGCTTTTTAAAACATTATGACACATATGAAACATGTGTTGTTCCAAAGATTCTCAATGAAGTACATCAGACTAGTGTTGTCACGCCAGATGATGTTGTTTTGAAAAACAACAATGTTTCTTCAAAACAACAACATGTGGATAACAACAAAGAATCTGATGAACCTAGTAGAACATCTTTCGATACATATGTTGATAATGTGATGCACAAACAAAGGACTCATAACGAAGTAAAACACACAGACATTGTTGATTCAAATTCTGCTGATATGGGTGATAGCAATGTTATCCCATATGAACAATATATGAAACAAAATGCCGAGTCTGTTTTACCAAATGATGACTCCTCTGTTGATAATGACATGAGTGAATTTGATGAATACACTGCTTTTATACCTGATGATACCGTGACCACTAGGATTAAAATTCTTAAAGATCAGGTGAATATGTATCAACAACGTGCAAAATTTGAGTTAACCAAACGAGAGCAGAAAATGGATTGGCAAATGTGTGCATACATTACCGAAAGAAACTTAAAGGAAGAATCATTAAGAATGGAAATAAAATCTTTACAAAATCAAGTTGATCAAACTGTTAAGCAAAAACAGGAGATTCAGGAAAGTGTAACCACACTAAAACTAGATTTTCAAAGTAAAGAAACTAAACTCTTAAGTGACTTTTCCAACTTGAAAGCCTTAAAGAACAAACTTGAAAATAAATTGTACACACAAGGCCAAACCATTCAAACTGCTCAAATGATGCATAAGCACATTAAGTTATGTGATGAACATAGCAATAAGGATGTAGGAGTGCCTAAAACTAATTTTCTTAGGAGCGCTAGTGCCTCTCAACCTGCCTTATATGATGCTAATGTGATGCTTACACCTAATCATGCCCCCCCTGATGTGCATAATAATGAGGAAATTAATGAAATTGAATCTGTAAATAGAGAAAGACTTGATAATAAAATGAAGGATCCCAAGAGCATTAAAAAACGTGTCAATGTCAAGCCTCATAATTACTATGAACAGAATAGATTGACGGTTTTTGTGCCCCAAACTAGGTTAACACCAGAACAGATCTTTTGGCCTTTAGACGTTGAGAAAATGAAAGCTGAAAAGCTTAAGGCCACAACTCCCCTTAAGATTGCAACTCCAACGGTGTATCCTCCCAATGCACCAATGCACCTAGTTCAGCTAGCACTTCCCACACAATGTAAAACTCTTATTAGCATATACGTTTTGCATCAAATGTTTGCTGAATGTGACAAAACATGTAAAAAGAGAATTACACCAACGGGAATTACTGAAGGGGAAAGGGGATTTGAATTAACAAAAGAGGTGTTACCTTACAGAAGTTATTCCATTTTTTAAACAAATCAAAGAACATTTTGAAGGCTTGCAAACGTCTCTTAAATCTGAGATTAATGAAATGAAAGATGTGTTTAAAAATCTGGAACTTGATGAAAAACAAACTGTAATAGACCTTCAACACAGTGAAATTGCGAGGAAGAATGCCCTCATCATGAATGATAATTTAATTGCAAAGTGCATTGCTCAAGATGTGTTTTATACAGTTACTGATTCTTCTTTAACTTCTTGCCAATTTCATGAAATGTCTGTTGCATTAAACGTTTTTCAGAATCGTGTTGTTGAGCTTGAGGGGGAGAATTTAAGACTGCAAGAAAAAATTCAAAACGATGATCATGATAACATGATCAGGAATTTTTCGAAATTAGAAGTTAATAATCTCAATTTGCAACAAAAAATTCAAGCTCATACTAACACGATTCAGAAGTTGAGGGCTCAAATTGCCCGATTGAAATCTCATAAGAGTGATGTGATTGAACCCCAGAAACCTCCGTGTTTAGATTCTCAAAATTTTCAACTTCAAAACATCATCAAACACCTCAAATATGAAAATGATTGTTTTCAAGCTGAAAACTCAATGGTCAAACAACATTACAAAAAGTTACATGATTCGATAAAAACCTCACGTGATAAAACCAATGAGAAAGTAATGTCTTTGTTAAATGAAATTGAGAATCTAAAGACTCAGGTGAAAGGGAAAAAGCCTGTCACTGAGTGTCATAACAGTCTCTCCATGGTCGATAAATCTAAAAGAAATGCATGTGATGCCGTAAATATTCCTCTTCCCCTAAGGAACAATGCGTTTGTCCATAGTGAGTACCTTAGGTATCTTAAAGATTGTCTTGACATGCTTTGTGAGACAGTTGAAGAGGTTAGAATGGTGAGACCTGCTGATAATGCCATCCTTGATGTTTATTATCTCACCAATAGATCATATGAACTCTTAGATTATGCCATTGGTACATGTCCCAAAGCTGTTAGCATGCGAGATAAGATTTATGAACCGTCCTCTAAGGATAAGAACAAGCGTGTTGCCGTTAATGTACCCTTGACATCATCTGAACTTAACACACCCCATACCAAAAATCAAACAGCAATACCTCGATCTAATGTTCCCATCGTTAATTCTACAGGAGTAAATATTGACACTAAAGCTAGCGGGTCAAAGCCTAGTTGCAATACAAGGAATGATAGGACTTCGCCAGCTAAGAGTGCTCAAGGGAAGAAAGTAGAAGACCACCTTAAGAATAATAAGACTGATCTGAATGATGTGAATCGTGTTGATTCTAGTATTAGCTCTAGGCGTACTGNAACACACCCCATAACAAAAATCAAACAGCAATACCTCGATCTAATGTTCCCATCGTTAATTCTACAGGAGTAAATATTGACACTAAAGCTAGCGGGTCAAAGCCTAGTTGCAATACAAGGAATGATAGGACTTCGCCAGCTAAGAGTGCTCAAGGGAAGAAAGTAGAAGACCACCTTAAGAATAATAAGACTGATCTGAATGATGTGAATCGTGTTGATTCTAGTATTAGCTCTAGGCGTACTGTAATTAATTCGAATTCCGATGCTACTTGTAAGATCTGTAATGACTGTTTAATTTCTGGTAATCATGATGAGTGTGTTAAGACATTTCTGAATGCTTCTAAATTACTCCGGGTCAATAATTCTCTGAATCATAAAATTGTAAACCGTGTTTGGAAAGCAACAGGAAGGAAGTTTTCTAATGTTGGCTATCATTGGAGACCCACTGGAAGAAAATTCACTTTAGGAAGTCAATGCCCGTTAACTAATCTGCCCAATTCTAGGCTTTCTAATGTTAGGGTATGGAAGGAAACAGGCAGGACTTTTCCTCTAGGAACACAATGCGATAACCATAAGTCTAGTGTCTCCACATGTCATGATAGGTCTAATGATACCACTGAACCTTCCATTTCTGTTAAAAGTAATTATGCTTGTGCTAACCAATTGGATCCCACTTGTGTTTGGGGGTCCACGTTTTTCAGTTATCCATATCTGTCTGGTTTCAAATGCAGGTCGTACAAATCGTCCTGTGGTATTTGGACTCAGGCTGCTCAAAACATATGACTGGGGATCGCTCGCGGCTCAGAAACTTCGTGAAAAAGTTTATCGGGATAGTTAATTCGGGAATGATCATTTTGGTGCGATAATGGGTTATGGAGATTATGTGTTTGGTGACAGCGTGATTTTTAGGGTATACTATGTAGAAGGGCTTGGGCACAACTTGTTCTCCGTTGGTCAATTTTGTGACTCAGATCTTGAAGTTGCCTTCAGAAAACACACTTGCTTTGTTAGAAAATTGGATGGTGTAGATCTTCTGAAAGGTAGACGTGGCTCAAACCTCTACACAATATCCATTGAAGACATGATGCGGTCATCACCTATTTGCTTACTGTCTAAGGCATCCAAGAACAAGTCATGGTTGTGGCATCGTCGTTTGAATCACTTGAACTCAGGCTGTTACACTTAGAACCGATCACTTATACATCCTCTTCACGGCAAAACCCCATATGAGTTTGTGCATGAGAGAAAACCAGATCTTTCATTTCTTCAAGTGTTTGGTGCATTATGCTACCCAACCAATGATAGTGAAGACTTGGGAAAGCTCAAGGCAAAGGCTGATATTGGAATTTTTGTTGGATACGCACCAAACAAGAAGGGTTATCGAATCTACAACAAAAGAACCCGACAAATCATGGAAACCATCCATGTCACGTTTGATGAGTTGACCGAGCACACGGCTCCTGAATACTCCAGTTCTGGACCCGCATCTAATCTTTTGATTCCTGGACCAATCAGTTCGGGACTTGTACATTCTTCCACCACTAATGCTCCTTATGTGCCACCCACTAGTGAGGAGTTGAAGAAGTTATTTGATCCAATGTATGATGAGTATTTTGAACCTCAACGGATAGTCGAACCAGAACCACAAGTCATAGGTCCTGATGCTGCTGCTAATGATGCACTTCAACCTACAAATGGGCCTTCCATCTCCATCTCTTTGAGTCAAAATGCTCCGTCATCCAGTCATACTCAACCCACTCTCACCAATCAACCTCCTTCAATTCCTCAAGGAGCCGCATTAGAAAATTCTTTTGAAGTGAATCCCTTTGCTCAACCACCTGATGAATCCTTTGTCAACATATTTGCCCCTGATCCATCTAATGAGGCAACCTCTTCAGAAAATTCAAATACTGCTACATCAGTCCTCCGTCATCAACTTCATGAGCATATCAGAAAATGGACAAATGATCACCCAATTGACAACATCATTGGTAATCCATCTCGCCCCGTATCCACACGTAGACAACTTGCAACAGATGCCTTGTGGTGCTTCGTCAGCTCCATACTGTCTAAAACTGAGCCGAAGGATTTTAAAGAAGCTTTGACTAAGGCATCCTGGTTTACTGCAATGCAAGATGAAATTCATGAATTTGACCGACTTGATGTATGGGAATTAGTGCCTCCTCCCGACTGTGCTATGATTATCGCTCTCAAATGGATCTTCAAAGTAAAGCTTGACGAATATGGTGAAGTTCTGAAAAATAAGGCTCGGCTAGTGGCCAAAGGATACAGACAAGAAGAGGGTATAGACTTTGAAGAATCATTCGCACCCGTGGCTAGAATTGAGGCCATCAGAATCTTTCTTGCAAATGCAGCTAGTCAGAATATGATTGTCTACCAAATGGATGTGAAGACTGCATTTCTTAATGGTCACTTAAAGGAAGTGGTATATGTAAGTCAACCAGAAGGGTTTGTTGATCCTGAACGCCCTAATCATATCTATCGCTTAAAGAAGGCACTTTATGGACTTAAACAGGCACCCAGAGCATGGTATGATACTCTATCCAAATTCCTTCTAGCCAACAAATTCACCAAGGGTGTTGTTGATCCTACATTGTTTACCAGAAAGTCGGGCAAGCATCTACTCCACATTCAGATATATGTAGATGACATTATCTTCGCTTCTTCAGATCCTTTGGAATATGATCGTTTTTCACAAGAGATGAGTACAGAATTCCAAATGTCCATGATGGGGCAAATGTCATTTTTCTTGGGGTTGCAAATCTCTCAAAATCCCCACGGTATCTTCATCAATCAATCCAAGTATGCTATTGAAATCCTGAAGAAATTTGGATTTGAATCGTGTGACTCTGTTGACACTCCAATGGTTGAGAGATCAAAACTAGATGAGGATGTTGAAGGGGCTCCAGTTGACCAAACAAAGTACCGCAGCATGATTGGATCCTTAATGTACCTCACGGCTAATAGGCCAGATCTTCTATTTGCTGTTTGCATGTGTGCTCGTTATCAATCCAAATCCACCAAAAAGCACTTAGAAGCAGTCAAAAGGGTCTTCAGGTACCTTCAAGGGACTATTTACATGGGCCTTTGGTATCCTAAAGACACTGCTATGGCCCTCACCGCCTACTCTGATGCTGATCATACGGGGTGTCAAGATACTCGTCGAAGTACATCAGGTGGTGCTCAATTTCTAGGAGATAAGCTTGTCAGCTGGTCATCAAAGAAGCAAATGAGTACGTCGATCTCCTCCACTGAAGCTGAATACATTGCCATGTCATCTTGCTGTGCTCAAATCCTTTGGATGAGATCACAACTATCTGATTATGGCTTTGAATACAACAAAATTCTGATGTATTGTGACAACAAAAGTGCAATTGCTCTTTGCTGCAACAACGTCCAGCACTCCAGATCGAAGCACATCGATATTCGACATCATTTCATCAGGGAACATGTGGAAAAAGGGATTGTGGAACTTTACTTTGTGAGGACTGAATTTCAGCTGGCTGATATCTTTACTAAGGCACTTACCAGAGAACGATTTCAATTCATTCTTCCGCGTCTTGGAATGAAGAGTATCTCCCCTGAGTCACTCAAAAGGCTTCAGGAAGAAAATGACGAGTAATAGATTCGCTTCACATATCCTTGTACATATTCTTTAAAAACCAAAAAGAAAAATACAAAAATATAAAAACCTAGAAAAACCATAAAAATCTGAAAAACACAAAATACCAAAAAAAAATAGCTTCATCCTAGGCATGTCTTCTGCTTATCGATAACATTTTAAGTTTCACTAAATATCACTCTAAGATGGCATAAGACTCTAAATGAAGCTCGAGCAGAAGTTATATTAACCAGTTAAAACATGTCTTTATGGCTTGCTATTACTTCAGATAGCAACCCGCTCTTATCTATGGGGAAAACACGTCGCCAAAAAGACGGTTGTTCCTTTCACCGGGTGATGTTCACTCGGGCATGGATTACTTTATATCCATGTTTCTTCGAAAGGATGTACGTCTCAGTGCATCACTTCTAGTAAAAGAAGAGAAGTCTTCTTTCATCCCAAAATCTCTCTTTATGATTCTTCAAGAGAGTTTTTGTGGTTTACAAGGTGGCTATTGGACTTAAATTTTCACAAATACCTTGCCGCTCAACTTAATGACTACAGATCTTTAAATAGAAAATGGGTCATTAATTGAGGGGGAGCGTATTTGCTCAAAATTTATGCACCTTTAAAAACTTTGTGCACCAGCAGCAGTGAAAAAGTGTCTCAAAAATCGGTACATGTTAAAATTTTACCACATTTTCTCCCATTTTTGTCTAAACCCATTTAAATCAATTGGGATCACAAAATCTCAAATGATTTGAAATTTTTTGATCGGGGGAGAGAATGTGATTTAAAAATGAAATCTGATTTAAAATATGATGCTTTTGGACTATAATGTACGCTCTCCCGTATGTGCCAAAATTTTTTATGTTTTTTTTAAAACTTTAAACTTGAACCAATGCACATATTGAGGGGGAGCAAAATAGTTT
>LBNU01029672.1:0-17178 GCA_014162995.1 Artemisia annua
CATACATATATATATACATATATACATATATATACATATATACATATATACATACATGTATACATATATATATACATATATACATATATCTACATATATATATATAGGGTGAGGTTCTTTTCAGAACCAAATGAATTGCGAGAACTGCGAGAACCAGCATCAACCAATCAGGTTTTTTTGGATATTAAATTTTATTAAATAATTCAAAAGGGTATAATGGTAAAAATACATTTTTATTTTATTTTTGATTTTTTTTTTTACAAAAAACGTTTTTCTAGTTTCCTAAATTCTAGGATTTTTTTTTTTTTTTTGTGCGCATTATTCGTGTTTAAAAAACATTATGTGCACATGTGTTTTGCATTATGTGAAAATTGTATTTTCGTTAATGCCTAGATGTTTTGTATTTGTACATGTATCTTTAAAAAATATTATATAAATATGTATACAAACAACAAAACTTTATTAATAGATTTATGCAATTTTATACAAACAACAAAACTTTATTTAAAAATATTACATAAATTACAAATATATGAAGCGTGAAATGTACAAAATACAATGTCTTTAACAGTTGGTTCATCTTTTAGGCTTGTGCACATGTGTTTTTAATCCTTGTGCACATGTGTTTTTAATCTACACATGTGTTTTTAATCCTTGTGCACATGTGTTTTTAATCTACACATGTATTTTTAATCGTTGTGCACATGTGTTTTTATCGTCTCGCTCATCAATGTGCATCCACTTGTTAGTCTTCAATGCTATTATCATCTTCATTAACCTGAAACAAGCACACACAAATATAACTAAACCCACACAAAATAAGAAACGACCCTTTATATTATACTTGAAACAAATATGCACATTTCACTAATTTTAAATTAACCTTGAAACATATATGCACGCGCTTTTGATTCATATTTTATAGGCCATAAAACACATATGCACATCCTTTCATTCACTTTTTTTAGGCCATAAAACACATATGCACACAATTTGATTCATTTTTTATAGGCCATAAAACACTAAAACACATACGCACACCATTTGATTCACTTTTTATAGACCATAAAACACATATGCAAACCCTTTTCATTGATTTTTTTACGAGCAATAAAATGCACATACACTCTAACTTTAAAACACCTATGTACATAACTAAACCCCAACACTAAATAAACTATATAAATCATGTTGAGATTTAAAATAAATTGTACCAAAGCAATGGAAGCACTTTTCAAGTAACTACCAAAATGCATTTTTCATGATAAATGTAAATGGAAACCACAATTTGTTAAACAAAAACAAGTATGGAGGTACCCTACTGAACATCACTTGCAGGAACTTTGATATATAAATTATCATACCAAAAAGCACATACAAACATATAACTGTCAACAAGGCATGAATTATTTATATTACAATTACAGTCTCTATAACTAATTATGTAGTTTTTTAATTCATTTATTTATTTTATTGAATATGAAATACCATTTGGATTAACCAATTGATTGTTGAAGCATTCGACACCGAAAAAAAATCTTATGGACAATGGTGACAAAATAAATCAAAAAACTATTAAATAAATAAATAATAAAAAGTGTAAGCCACCTAAACACAAAATCATTACCAATGCGTCGTCGGTTATGGGCATCATGTGAAAGATCAAAATAGAAAAGCGTCATCATATTGTAGTGATGAAAATGAAACAATAAACACAATTAATAAATTAGTATAATAAGTTACAAGTATATCATGCATTCATGCATCACGTTAAGGGAAAACCCAATTCAGATAACAGAATTGCAAATGGTTGAAACATTATGTATAGATATTTGATTTTAAAAAGGATTGTAAGTAGTTGAGGAGTGGAGGCGGAAGAGAATCAGAGAGAAGGCATTTTTGACCTAATCAATATTTCAAAATCCCTTAATAGATGGACGGTTATCAAAAAATAGTTAAGACGAAATTCCTATAGTAACCCTCCAACTCATAGTAATTTATTCTTTATCTTTCACTTTTTGCCACAAATGATTTTGACCATTGATCAATTAATCTAAGGGTGGAAAATGGTTCTCGCAGTTCTCGCAATTCATTTGGTTCTGAAAAGAACCCTACACTATATATATATATATATATATATATATATATATATATATATATATATATATATATATATATATATATATATATATATATATATATATATATATATATATATATATATATATATATATATATATATATATATATATATATATATATATATAGTGTGAGGTTCTTTTCAGAACCAAATAAATTGCGAGAACTGCGAGAACCGATCTGAGCCATCTATTTTTCAATCAATGGCTACAAAGAATGGTGGCATAAATGTAATAAAATGAAACTTCAGATATTATATTATAAAGAGTGGAGGGTTAGTATAGTAATTTTGTTTTAATTTTCTTCACAAAACCGTCCCACTTTATTTGGGAACCTCCCATATACATTTTTCAGATTTATCTCTTTCTCTCCCACATAAAAAACCCTAGCCGCCTCTTTTCTTGTTCATACAGATCTGGGAAAAAAAATTACGACAAGCAAAATACAAGGATGATGATATGTTATGATTATTTTGAATTCGAATGCAAATTATTTTCGAAATCGCTATCTGCGTGTGAGTTTCAAATCAAAACCACAAAGATGATGATCCATGATAATTGTAGTCATGAGGTTTGTTTTTTCCTTCTATGTAATAATTGTTTTTGGTTGTGAATCGAATATCTGTGAGATATTTATAAACGTGACTAGACAAAACATACATGTTCCTATAAATTGCGTTGTTAAAAAATAAGGATTTCATAAAATTACCTCGTGTCACAAGTTTAAACAATTACAATTGTATAGTCTTACTTTTATCGAATACCGAATCATATTTATTTCTACTGCTACTAAATGGAACCCATTGCTAAAAAAATATTTAAGTTATTATATGATTTACTTTGTTGCTACAGTTGACACCAAATATTTAAATTATAGTAAATTGTTCTGGGCCATTCTAAATCTCGAATCCAATAGAATCAAAAGGTTAGTATTGGTTTGATTTTCGTTTTTAATTGCTTTAGTAGACCAAGGATATTAGTAGTTTTCATCTTTAAATCGATATGGGTTATCATGCCCATGTATATGTTTAGTATATATGGATCTAGTAAATTGATATGTATGCGCATTGAGATATGGGTTATCATGTGCATACGTGTCTATTTTATAATTTATGTAACATGTCTAATGATAATTGATGGTAGCAGGTTACTTGACGTTGTGGCTGTTAGCACAGACTTGTATAAGTTAAGATGAGCAAGAAGATAAAAACACACGTGCTCAATGATTAAAGACACATGTGCACAAGGATTAAAAACACATGTGCAAATTTCATGGGTTTTTGAACGAGGCGAGGAATACATATGCACGCTTAAAAGATGAACCAACTGTTAAAGACATTGTATTATGCACATGTGCACGCTTTATATATTTGTAATAAAATTGAATATAAGTGTAATCATAATGACGCTTATGATAAAGCTGAATATTCTTTAGTAATACAACTTGTAAATTTAAAATTGCTTAAATCTATTGATAAAGTTGTGTTGTTTGTATTTATATTTATGTAATATTTCTTAAAAATACATGTGCATATATAAAACATATATACATAAGCGAAAATACAATTGTTATTAGTGGTAAACTTTTTTTTTTTTTTTTTAAAAAAAAATATGAACATAATTTTTTTTTAAACATTTATAATGAAAAAAAAAAAAAAAAAATCCTAAAATTTAGGAACTAAAAAACCGTTTTTTATTAAAAAAAAATTCAAAAAGAAAATAAAAGTAATTTTACCTTTATACCCTTTTAAATTAAATAATAAAAATCAATATTCAAAAAAATCTGATTGGTTGATGCTGGTTCTCGCAGTTCTCGCAATTTATTTGGTTCTGAAAAGAACATATAGTATGAGTACTATGTATATAAGTAAGTAAGTGAGATGTAGTATAGGAATTAGTATTGATCATATATATGATTTAAAAAAATAAGGTATTATATAAACTGTCGGGGTTTGTCAGTGTTCGGTTTTTGGTTCAGATAGCCAAACCCATTATGCCCAAACCGTGAAACCGCCGAATTTGTCTAATGTTGCGGTTCGGTGTCGTTTTAGCACAGGAGAATCTCCGTTCGACTATGAAGTGTGGGGCGGTGCGATAAGTTCGGTTCGGTTCGGTTTTCGGTTTATTCGGTTTATTACCCGAACCAAGAACACCCCTAAATGTATTTCGTTTTGTATGTTTAATATAACGACAATTTTTACTTGACAAGTGTAAAATAGAGCGCAATGGTTTGTTCGACCAACAATGTATTTCATTTGGTATATTTAGTACAACGACTATTTTACTTAAGTCTACAACCTATAATGCAACCGAACCTATATATAGTACAGCTTAATGGTGAACAAAAGATAATATATTTTAGGGTAAAGTCCATAAATTAGCAACGTACTTTCTCAACTTTACACAGTTAGGTAACGAACTTTTTTTTATTACCAATTTAGTATGTGAAACATGCTAATTTTCGACAATATAGTCATTATGACCTGCTGTTTTACTAAAATACCCTTGTGTTCTTCACATAAATTTGCATCGTTAGTCCTTTTTATTAACGGCCGTTAGTAAATAACTTAAAATTTAGATTTCTTACTTATTCATCCGCTTTCGTCCCTTTTTACACGTTTTCTTCCTTTTTTGTACGTTTTCATCCGTTTTTTAATCGTGATTTTCGTCCGTTTTTGTACGTTTTCGTCTGTTTTTCTCACGTATTGCATTTTCAGGTTAAAATCTCGCGAGTCTTGATGTAAAACATCATTCCGGACAACTTTCATGTTTCACACTTTTGATGATTCGGATAAGAAAATG
This sequence comes from Artemisia annua, assembly GCA_014162995.1. Lineage (NCBI taxonomy): Eukaryota > Viridiplantae > Streptophyta > Magnoliopsida > Asterales > Asteraceae > Artemisia > Artemisia annua. Next base: position 4,941 of record LBNU01029672.1, read on the forward strand.
GTCAAAATCGTGATTTTAAAAAAAGTTTCTGTATCGATTTAAAATCACGATTTTGACCATTGATTAAAAAATGTTTCTGTATCAATTTTAAAAAATGTTTATGTATCGATTTGACAATCGTTTTAAGAAACAACTATATCGATTTAAAAAAAAGGTTTTTGTATTGATTAAAAATCACGATTTTGATCATTTTCTGGTCCGAATCATCAAAATTGAAAAACATAAAAGTTGTCCGGAATGATGTTTTAACCTGAAAATGCAATACGTGAGAAAAACAGACGAAAACGTTTAAAACGGACGAAAACGTACAAAAACGAACGAAAAAGGACTAACGATGCCAATTTTAAGTTATTTACTAATGGCCGTTAGTAAAAAGGACTAACGATGCAAATTTTAAGTTATTTACTAACGACCGTTAGTAAAAAGGACTAACGATGCAAATTTATGTGACGATATAGTCATTGACCTGCTGTTTACTAAAATACCCTTGTGTAATGACTATATTGTCGAAAATTAGCAAGTTTCACATACTAAATTGGTAATAAAAAAAGTTCGTTACCTAACTGTGTAAAGTTGAGAAAGTACGTTGCTAATTTATGGACTTTACCCTATATTTTAAATGCATGTAAGAGCATGCACAAGGTTAACCCAACACCGGCGTTAAGGCCTCTTTTAACACGCGTTAAGGGGCGTTAGCCCTTGAATGTTTTGTCGTTAAAGCCGCGCACATGGCGTGAAGGGTGGAATGTGTAAAATTAGAAAAAAAAAATAAAAAAAAAATAATAAAAATAAAAACATTGACACTTTTGGCCCCTTTAAAGTTTTTAACATTTTGATTAAAAGAAAATGTATATTACAAAACACCCCCTTAGTTTTTAAACAATATAGTTGAGCGGGATAACCAGATTTAAATTCATAATTCAATGTTCAATACAACACAAGAACAACATACAAAGTAAGAAACACGATCCAACTAATAAAGTTTTTAGATAGATTTGTAATGTCGATTAGATAAAGTTTTTAGATAGGTTAAACCGTGAAGCAGAATGGCGACGGGCGATGGGGTTAAACCAAGTGCTATCAGAGTCTTCCGATTCAAGTGACGAGGGCTATGTCTCAGACTGATTCATTTTTTTGATTCGTAGTTTAATGTTTTGGAATCCGTAGTTTATTTTAATCATACGTTGCATTTCATAGTTTATGTTTAATGTTTGCTGTAGTTCGTGTTTTAAATTTAATGTGTGTTTAAAGTTGAAGTATTAATACAAGTTGTGTTTTATAAATGTTGTTTTAGTTATTAAATGAAATATTAGTTTTAGTTTAGGGTTGAATTTGAAAATAGTTGAGTTAAAGCTGAGTTATGATTAGGGGTGTTTTTTTGTGAGTTAAGATGAAAGTGTTAAAGCTGATGTGGCGCTGACGTGGCACTGTGTTAAAATTTAACCTGGGTTATCGATGTGCATGCTCGAAGTGGCATGGTATATGTTACTACTTGTTATTTGTGAACCCATACTAGAGGATTCATTTCAATGGAAATGACTACCTCCCTTTCGTGTTTTTCCTATCATGCTTCCCATCAACATTCACCGTTTAAATCCTTACATAAGATAAAAGAGACATATAATAGAAGAAAATGTTTTATAACATATATGTTATACTAATATTGCTACTTACATAAACTCTACATGTATAGTGTTTGTTTGATCATAGTTTATGATCATTAGAGAATTCCTGATGCAAATAAGTCTTTTATGACTCATTGATTCCGCCACATCATCAATTCACTTATTCAAAAAGTCATTCTTATAAAAGACTTTTTCAATAAGTCTTTGAACAATATGTTTTCTTTGCAATAAGGCTTTTTCAATATGTTGAGAAATAAGAAATTAGGTTGTCGCGCGTTGCGACGGAGCCAATTAAAGTTTGATATTCATTCGGAAATTATCTTCGGTATCTGGCGCGTTATGACGGAGTCATTTTGTAATATGTTAATTTGGCGGTAATAATATGAGTTCATTTATTTTGCATTTTAAATGATAAGTAATAATAGTTGATAGAAGTACTTTTCTGTTGATGGCAATACTTTTATTCATAGTATAAGAAAGAGATTTTGTTCTAAAAATTAATTATTATTGTGTCGAAGTTTAAGGTTTTATGCTGGTACAATTTTATGGATGAACATCTTGACCTTTTTTGCAATACTACAAAATCAAAAGCCTAAAATAAATGTGTTATTGTTGTAGCCAGCAAGGTTTTAATGCTTTGAAACTGCTTCTTGCATTGTGTGTTCATGACGAAACATACAAACTTATATTATATTATATAACATTAATTGAAGTGGAAATGGGAACTGGCACTGTCTCGAAGCCACCGAGTGGGAGATCGGCTTAAGGGAGTGGGACTGCTTGGGTGCATTGTGTAGCCGCGGCTCGAGCTGACACCATTCACACGCCGAGGAGAGCCGAGCCGACGACTTAGATAGATGTGTTTTTGAATGACAACAGTGCAATTTTGAATTTTAACATTTAATGTATTAACTAAGGAAAGAATCAACACACGATCTTGTTAATAGGCACACATATCCTAGGGCTATTTGTCTATTACGATCCATATATGGCGTATAAAAAGTGATATTACTACCATTATGTTCCGTCACATATGTGTCAGGAATGGATTCAGGGTTCGTAGGATGTATTTGGCCATGAGCAAACACATTATATGCACTATCAGAAGTAGTTGGTACCTCTGCTATCTTCTCAGTATCTTAGATAAGTGCGGAGTTGTCATCTGAGACAACTTCCTAAAGATTAGGCTTGAAAATGCAGTGTGCAGGTAATTCCTGATCTTCTTCATCTGTCTGTTCAGCTAAGAAACCATTTTCCTCAGTAGTAAACGGGGCACTTGCTTCAGTTAATTCCTAATCTTCTTTATATGTCTGTTCTGAAGCTATCGAGTGGGAGATCGGCTTGAGGGAGTGGGACGGCTTAGGTGCATTTTATAGCCGCGTCTCGAGCCGGCACTATCCAAACATTTTCCCAATAATATTTGAAGCTGCCGAGTGGGAGATTGGGTTATATGGATGTGCTTTTGAATGACAACAGTGCAATTTTGTTAATAGGCAGACATATCGTGTAGAACCATTTGTCCATTAAGATCCATATATGGTGTATCAGAAGTGATATTACTACCTATGTGTCAGGAACGGATTCAGGATGTCTTTGGCCATGAGCAAACACTAGTACAAAAATGGCCTATCGTCACACATGGTCGATTTCAAACGGTCACAGTGTAACATATTTACGTGACTAAATGTATGAAAATAAAATAAACAGCCACACTCGATCTGACTTGTGTGACCATTTCGGAAGATATATGTCACACATTTGTGAATTTATGTGACTAGAGGGTAACTGGTAAATATTTTTTGATCATTCAGCCACGTTTAATTTGGGACGTATGACCGATACAAATCAACTTTAAGCATTAGTCACACTACAAATATAAATATGTGACAAATATATGTCACACAATTGAAGAGTGTGACCAAAATAGATATATGGTCACATGAAGTAATTGTGTATGTGGCTAAATTATATAGTCAAGTTTGTCACACATTATTTAAACGTGACTACTATTCTTTGCTAAATATTTAGGCACACATGAATTTGAAATGTGTGACAATTGAAAAGTAAGTTTCAAGCATTAGTCACGATATGCATTTAAAAGTGATAAATATATGTGACCAAATGCCATATATGGTCATACTTAAAAACAAAGATTAAAATATATATTTCACGTGTTAAATTTATATGTAATAAATGTCCCGCACTTAGTTTTTCCAAAATAAAATTTCCCTCTCAGCTGCTTTTCACAAGCCCGCTTAAAATTTTCACCAAAATCAAATTTTCCCCAAAATCAAAATCAAATTGCCCCTCCCCAAAATCAAATTTTCCCCAACATCAAAACGAAAGGGTGCCTGGTGTATTTGGTTTTATCTCATCATCAAATGGAAAGCCACCCCCAAACAAACAAACAAATCGTTCTTGTTGATAATAGCAGCTTAAAAACCCACCCCAAAATCAATTCGATTTAAAAACCCTAATCCTAAATAATAAATTCAATCAAATCTTTACCTTGAAATCGTAAGTAGATCTTATTCTTGTTTTTGAAGTTGTGAATTTGAATATACGATGGGTGACGGCAGTAGCAAGCTTAATCGTCCCGACGATATCAAACTTGTTCATAAAGGTAGTTACTCTCATTTTCATCTATTATTATTATTATTATTAACTTATTGATTTTAAGCCTAAATAAGTTTATTGTTTTCGTAATTTTGCTTGAAGTTTTAATAAAGTATTAATCTTTAACAAGAAGACCTTTTTCTTCTGTTCTTGTTTAATTTGGAACCAACATCTTGAGTTGTCCAATGACAATAGCGGGTTTAATATTATTAGCCTTAGTGTTACCCGTTGAAGTTTATATTGTTAGACCTGTTATAACGGATGGTCAACTTGAGGTTGGTGTTCCGAATTTTAAGGAGCATGACAATAAAAGCTGTTTTGTTGTCGAATGTTTATGTTATGTGTTATGTTTTTTACTCATTGCTTTTATAAATTTGATTTGTTTTACATTGTGCTGTTGTTCATATCTCCTATACTAATTACAAACATTTTACATGTTTTGTATATCAGCTGATACATCAAAGAAAGGCGATGCAAAGGCTCAGGCGTTAAAGACAGCAAAGGCTGTGAAAACAGGATCAACCTTCAAAAAGAAAGCAAAGAAGATCCGAACCAAAGTTACCTTCCATCGTCCAAAGACATTGAAGACTGACAGGAACCCTAAGTATCCTCGTGTCAGTGCACCACCAAGAAACAAATTGGACCAATATCAGATTCTGAAGTACCCTTTGACTACTGAGTCTGCTATGAAGAAGATTGAGGATAACAACACTTTGGTTTTCATTGTTGACATTCGTGCTGACAAGAAGAAGATCAAAGCCGCTGTCAAGAAGATGTATGACATTGACACCAAGAAAGTTAACACCTTGATCAGGTAACTTTGTTATTTATACTATAAATTTTCCTCATTGCAAAACTTTGGATCCACTTTTTAGATCTAAACTTATGCTTTCTCTTCATTCTTACTACTTATATACAATTTCATTTTTACTCTTTTTATGTTACTAAGTAGTTAGGCCATGTAAACAGAATGAATATGAATCCAAAAGGCGCGTTGGAATTGGATTATTTATTAGTTTTAGATATATTATGATTTACTATGTCATTACCATGTAATGGTTTATTTTATAGTGCAAGCTAGTGATGATGATAAGGTGATGGGTTCACTAGACGATTCAAAAGGTAGGTTTTATTCACGGCTTCTTTTCTTTTCTGTTTTTTAGTATCTGTTTAGCAAGTGAGTTTTTTGCTTGAACTCTTACGATTTACACTGTTTGTGTGATATAATACAGATCATGGAGCTCTGGACAGCAGTATTCCCTTGTCTCCTCTCCACAGTGGCTTTATGCTTAGCCAAACGAGAGTAAGATAAGTGGCCATATCAAAATTTTCAAGTCAACCTTTATCCGTGAAACAGTAATCTTTTCTGATTACACATTGTACAAAAAAAGCAATCTATGATCTAAGTGTTACCTTTTTGTACTGCAAACACCAATCACACAAAGTTTGATTATTTGCTCCACACACATACTGGCACTGACTACCTGAGTGTTTATATTTGGTTTAAGAGCACAAGGTGTGGTCACATTCCACCAACGCCTATCTCACGTGCAAGGCTTTGGCTTGACGTGACATTCTTTTTGGGCATTGGCTTGAGCCACCATATCTGGTGCTCTAACATAGATGTTTACTGAAACTGAAGTAGCTTTACTTTCCTAGAAACTTGGACAGTTCTCATGGTATGGAAACTGAGCGCTATTTCTCATGCTATTGAATTTCTAAAAATATACGCCTGCACTACGTACTATATGCATGTTCTAAATGGTTCACGAATCTTGCTGATGTTTAGTGAGTCAAAATTTCTTTATGAATGTGAAGATTGCAGATGATATAAGAGAAGGTGCTACTAACACGATGATTACTTTGCATCAACAGGGGGAGCAGATTAATCGAACCCATGCATCTGCAGCTGACATCGAGCAGGATCTCAGTAGGGTATGTAGTTATTACTGAAATGAGATTATCATAGTACATAAATTGTAATTGATTGGGTATCTTGTGTTTGTTGTTCTTTAGGGTGAAAAGCTTTTGGGAAGTCTTGGTGGAATTTTTTCTAGGACTTGGAAGCCTAAAAAGGGTCAGACAATAAAAGGACCTACTACCTTCAAAGGTAATTTTTTTTCTAGTCCTACGTCGTTATGGTTTGATACTATTTTAATAAACTTTTTCTAAGTTATGCAGGTGGGAGGATGTTTTTCGTATGAAGTGGGCTGCTTACTGAGTTTTGATAACTGTACAGATGATCCTGATTGGAAGAAAGGTAACCATTTGGAGCAAAGAGAAAAACTTGGACTTAAAGCCCCAAATAAGGGAGCATCGCGTTCTAGAACACCACTTGCTGAATCTGCAAATGCAATGCAGAAAGTTGAGGTATAAAAAGACTCTGAGCAATGGAATTTTTCAATCATTAACTAACAGAGTAGTGGTTTTTGGAAATTTTCCTGATAGTTACTTTTTTATAAAAAAAAATACTGTATCACCATCGAGAATCATTATTTACAGGAATCTTGTTTGTGCGACCAATGAAGTGAATTTGTAAAAGGCAGTTGAAAAATTACTAGTATACCCTTCACGTGAAATCATCCATTGAACACAAGTAGCGTAGTCCTAAATGTGATTTTGTTGGTGGTTTGTGAAATTTGTTTCTTGATACTAAATCTTTTTTTTGCCTAATAACAGTATGAAAAAGCTAAGCAGGATGACGGTCTTTCTGACTTGAGTGACATATTAGGGGAACTCAAGGAAATGGCTGTTGACATGGGTTCGGAAATAGAGAGGCTAGTGTTCTCTTATACCGAACTCTAAACTTCTAGCTTTTGAGATATTAATGTGTTTTAAAAGTAAATTTATTTTGGTTAGGCAAAACAAAGCCCTGAATCCTCTTCAGGATGATGTTGAGGAGATCAATTTCCGAGTTAAAGGTGCCAATGAACGTACTCGTCGTTTGCTTGGAAAGTAGTTCGGATCGGCCTATGAATTGTAAAATGGCAGCAGGGTGCTCCTGTACCGTAAATTTCTGTTGTCTGCTATAGTTTTTATGGGGCAATTAACACTTCCAGTAGGCCATCTGAAATATGTTTCTGTCTGTTATCGTTATATAACTTTGTGGAAGTAAAGGTAGTACAACAAGCTATAAATTTTTTATACAGATATAATAAAGGCGAAAGTCAATAGTATATATAACAGGCCATTGTTCTTGCATAGTTTGTGGAACTCTAAGGTAACAAGTTCTCCTGTTTCTTTTTTATTTTGAATTCAAAGGCAATATTTGTTCCTAAGCAACCACGAGTTGACGCTGAAGAAGAGATGGCTACTTGATCTTCTTTACACATGATGAGAATGCAGCGTATACATTTAAAATTTAAATATCATACATTTGTTTATATCATGTCAGAGAGCATTGAAATATATGATTATGATAATTGTTTGTGTTTACTGGAAATCATCAGTAACAGTTATAGATGTGAAAACAATGTCTCCAAATCCTGTTACACGTATGGCAACGTAAGTTTCTTTAGACCTATAATTTTTATAGGATTATACACATGAGGTTTGTTCTTGTAGGGCTGTTTCTTTTATTCATTTAAGCTCTCATGATTGCTACTTATAGTACCGATGATTATGGCACTTTGTTGCAGTAAATTCTGGATAGGGTGGTATAAGTGGATTATGCTTTAAGGGACGACGGTGAGAGAGGATGCCCCAGAGGAGAAAATGTGCTAAGTATTTACTACTGCTGGTACAAAAGTTAAAGATAACACTGCTCGAAGTTAATATTGCTAGTGTATTAGTTACAACTGTTAGTTATAAGTTAATACTGTTGGTTCATATAGTTAGTACTACTTATATGGTATGTACTAGCTTCATAACCCGCCCGATGGGCGGGTACGCTTCATAAAATTGTTTGACAAATACATATTGCTCATTTATTATATGTAAACAAAATATCTGTTTGAGTTTATGAGGGCTATTCGGGAAGTAAACAAATTGAGAAGATATAATACACTGGTCATATATTATAAAAAACAAATAATGATAACCGCCATATTAAAATAATAACATAAACTTTATTCATATGCGAAATAATACTTCTTTGTATACAACGTTTGTGGTGTAGTTCGCGTATTCGCCATCTTTGTCACAACAAAGAATCTTTAAACCTTTTTTCGTCTTCACTCTTGAAACGGCAACATATAGTTGTCCGTGTGTGAATACCGACTTTTGTAGAAATAGGCCAACCTGAGACAACGTTTGACCTTGGCTTTTATTAATCGTCATACCAAAACAAACTTGAACATGAAATTGTCTCCTATTAAACTTGAATGGCATTTTGTTGTCCGTCGGTGTAATGATCATTCTAGGTATTGCACATATATTACCAAGTTTTCCACCTGATATTATCTTGCCTTCAATGACATTCGTTCCCATTCGTTGGATTTGCAACCTGGTACCGTTGCATAGTCCGGCCTTTTGATCGATGTTTCGCATACACATGACCGGTGCACCAACCTTTAATGATAACATGTGGTGTGGAAGTCCTGACATTTCTATAGTATTTAGAAAATCCGTTGTGTATATCTGTTCATCGAAAATTGTATCCATATCAAGCACAGAAATTGAGTCTGAACTTTCGTAGACTTTCTCTTCACCTGGAATTAAAGATAGCATTCGATCGTTTATGATGTCAACCAATTCGTGCGTTGGGGCAAGAATTGCTCGTTCTTGAAAATAAGCAGGACAATTCAAGTTGTCAACCAAATCAGGATATGTTTGTTGAATAATGGAACCAACATGATCTTCCGAATTAGCAATCAAAATATCTTCTGGAAACTCGACAACTGCATCACCATCATTATTAGAAGCAATCTTCCCATTGCCTATATCTAAAATCCAGTCAGCAAAGTCTTGGATTTCCTTCCTCTCTGATTCTGAAGAACCTGAACCCAACCTCATGTTTACGGTCAATTTCAATACCGTGCAGTCAGCCCACAGATATGAAGAGTTTAACGTGACATGTACTACTTCTTGTCTGGTTGCACCAGGTATAACGGGAAGAATTTGACAGAAATCTCCACCAAAGAAAACAACTTTCCCACCAAAAGGCTTATTAGAAGGCTTTGACATGTCTTCTCTGCAGATGTCTCTTAAAGTTCTGTCAAATGCCTCAAAACAGTATCTACTCATCATAGGTGCCTCGTCCCATATAATCAGCTTTGTTTGCCTTATCAAATCAGCAAGGTGTGGTATAATCGACTGGTGCATCCTAATATAACCAAAAAATATGAAATTTTATACATACCGATAATAATATGCAAATAACATAAAAGTTAAAAATGTATGTTTACATACATCTGATTCCATAAAGCCATTTTTGAAGTAGGCAATAACATCGGGATCTTCAGACACAACGTCACACCTATACTTGTGAGTATTTATGTTATGGTTATATTCATAGTAGAACATCTTTAACAAAACCTTTTTGCCGATAATAACATCCAAGTCGTCTGGAAAATACTCATCAGGATTCATTCATTTTGTTTCCATTATCTGCCATGCAGTCTTACCGCACAATTTGAACACAGTGGTATTAAAAAACACAGCGGAGGCAGATCCTGTATCGTCAGAGAAACGAAGCATTAACTTGAACCTGTATAAACATATCACAATACATGTATAAGTAATTATATATCGATGACATTAAGTTATATAAATTACATCGTAAATGTAATAAAATCATACACTGGTGCTGCTTGAACAGTCCCATGTCTGTCACATGTGAATGTTGGCTTGCGGCTTTTAGATGGACCATGAGCTTTAGCAGGTATGATGCTAACGCGTTTGTTGCACGTTTTACATGCCGTGTAAGCCCAACCTTCCTCTTGCATAATCTTACATATAGTAGCATAAACCACGCATTGAGAATCCTTCCAAAAAATGTTGTGTTATTGGACTATTATTTAGTGTCTTAATTTCATTTTATCCATGGTTATGTAAGAAAGAATAAAAGGAAATTTTATGTTGGAGTTAAAAAAAATTAAATCAACACTTACGGGTTGTGTATCACGGATCGATCCAACCATTTGCTTAACGCAACCGGACATCAACTCCGCCAGGCTTTCAACCTTTTTGGGAGGAGTGTTCAACTCAATCTTAAAGTCCGTTTCATTGAAATCCTCACGTTCCTGATAACTGAAAAACATATAGTTTGTGTTGATTCATTACAGGTTGAAATGTTATAATGATACCTTGTATATACTCCCTCCGTCCCAAAATTATTGTCCCCTATTGACTTTTTCGGTCTTCACTTTTCAACTTTGACCTTAAGTATTTTTATTTATATTACATAATATTTGATCCAAAATATATGAACGGATTGAGTTTTAAATGTATTTTCATTTGGTATAATTTTTATCAAAAATTGTATAGCACAAACAAAAATATTTATGGTCAAAGTTGTGAAAGAAAGACCGAAAAAGTCAATAGGGGACAATAAATTTGGGACGGAGGGAGTAATATTTAATAAACAAAATCATAGTAAATGCGAATGAAATATTAATAATCTCAAAAAATGAACGCACCTCTTCCTGAAGTTGACAATTTCTGGCATATTCGAGTTCATGAATATTTTTGTGCCGAAAATGGCATTATGAATAGCAGGTTCATCTACACGGTAAAAAAGCAAAAGGATAGTACCATTTAAACGATGCTTTTCTGCAAGATGTTGATCAACAATGTAATGAATTAGAGCATATATAAAAGAGTATACTTACCATCCCAGTATTTCACTTTACCAAGTTGGAGTATGATGATGAGACATCCCAAGTTATCACGCTTTTCAGAATACTCGTTCTACATGCTTGCCCAGTTGTCCCAAAAAGTGAGATTGATTCTGAGAGACCTTCAAAGACATAATTCAAGATTGTGTCAAATTCAGTGGTTATGTTTTGTAAACGAATAAAAGGATAAATATATGATGTATTACTGAGCATTTTCGAGCACAACACTCCTGCGAGTCTTTTTGCCCCATTTGGAATTGACAGGGACAATGTCCCCGATGGCAACAACAGTACCGACTACATCTGTTAGTGAGAATTATACAACATGTTATAACAAATGATATATACAAATTTATTTAGATTTCAAACAAATATAAACAAATTATAAGCATACATACCAACAGCATCATTGGCTTCATATTTGTTGTCTCCATCAAGAATTGAATTGAATGATTCAAATTGGAAACCATGGAGATCATTATTGATCTGGTCAATCCTTGTCACAATTGTGGTGCGGAAAAAGCTGATTTTCCATTGATGGGGCAACAATGGCAATGTGCCATCATTCTCTGCAACGGCAAAATTAGACAGTTTGTAGCATTGTCCCTCAACTAACAATGGCTCAAATACATATTTGAAATCCTTCCTTATTGTTGCCTCAATCCTGGTACCCTGTTAATAGTTTAAAGTTATACTTTAGTTTGGATTCGAATAACACAAATCATCTTCATATATAAAGTTATACAATGTTTTATCAAATATCATAAATCATTTTTATATTGTTTCTAACAAAGTTACTAAACATGAATAATATTCGAATTCCATGTTTGACATGATAGTTGAGTTTATCAAATATAAATAAACAACTGGTAAGAATCAGTTATTATTATGTTACGTACCGCTTCATCTTGTAAAACAAAATCAAGGCTGTAAGGATTTTTTTCATCATCTTTCTTGTGGGAATGCCATAGCGAAATGCATCTACCTATGACAGCAATGTCATCGATCATAGGGTCCACATCCATGAGCTTAGTTATTTTCTGTTCTTTTACATTGCCTGGAACGATGAGAAAATTCGTGTAAACAATAAATATATTAACAGAATAATATTAGTTTAGGATGTGTTTTGTACATCATTTATATTCAAAATAGCATAATTCTAAAGTTTCCATGGTTCAAATAATTCGATATAATGGTCACTCAATGGCAGAATTATTAAAA
>LBNU01029672.1:26367-57697 GCA_014162995.1 Artemisia annua
TATATATATATATATGTATATATATATATATATATGTATATATATATATGTATATATATATATATATGTATATATATATATATATATATATATATATATATATATATATATATATATATATAATATATATATATATATGTATATATATATATATATATATATATATATATATATATATATATGTATATCTATATATGTATATATATATATATATATATATATATATATATATATATATATATATATATATATATATATATATAGAGAGAGAGAGAGAGAGAGAGAGATTTCTTTCACACACTAAAATATACACTCACCACCTCTCAAATGAGAGGTGGGGCGCCTAATATACAATGAAGAAGGCCATCATGGGCCTTGGGCTTGCTTTGGACTAGGCTTATACAATATAGCATAAACTAGGCTTACATAACACTTAACCAAATAGCTTAGCTAGTCCCTAAGCCCACCATTAAGTCTATAACTAGTTATTACAAGTGTACAAGGTTCATATTATATATATGACTAGCACTTCCTGTATATTATTAATTCTAACATTTTATATTGTCTTTATGCTAGTTGGCCATTATATAAAGCAAAATAAATAACGAAATATAGATTAAATCATCCTTACCAAATGTCCAGCTATTGCAATTGAATCATAATCTTTTATATAATACATTGCCATTTTATATTATTCTTTTCTTTCAAAATCCAAACTAAATCACAAATGAAAAAACACTAATTTTAATATCTAGTCTCGCTAGTTTATCCCTAACCCTAACTGTTCAATCTGCTGCAATGGATTTCTTCGGTTATCAAAAGCTAGGGTTTCGAAATTAATCGCCGATGAAAACGAGTATTTGTTGCCGATGTCTTCAGGTTTCTTGAATCTGCTTCCAATTTCACAGATATGATATTATCATGATCTGGATTATAAATCTTAGAAATCGTTCGATACACAAATTCATTATATTGAAACTTGTTAATCAACGATTGATGATAAGGTTCGTGTATATGAAGCGTTTATATAATGCAACACCAACACCAAAATATGTGTAAACAGCGAAATCTCACGTACAAGGCTTTGGCTTGACGTGACACCCTTTTTGGGCATTGGCTTGAGCAACCATATCTGGTGTTCTAATATAGATGTTTACTGAAACTGAAGTAGCTTTACTTTCCTAGAAACTTGGACAGTTCTCATGGTATGGAAACTGAGCGCTATTTCTCATGCTATTGAATTTCTAAAAATATACGCCTGCACTACGTACTATATGCATGTTCTAAATGGTTCACGAATCTTGCTGATGTTTAGTGAGTCAAAATTTCTTTATGAATGTGAAGATTGCAGATGATATAAGAGAAGGTGCTACTAACACGATGATTACTTTGCATCAACAGGGGGAGCAGATTAATCGAACCCATGCATTTGCAGCCGACATCGAGCAGGATCTCAGTAGGGTATGTAGTTATTACTGAAATGAGATTATCATAGTACATAAATTGTAATTGATTGGGTATCTTGTATTTGTTGTTCTTTAGGGTGAAAAGCTTTTGGGAAGTCTTGGTGGAATTTTCTCTAGGACTTGGAAGCCTAAAAAGGGTCATGTGGAAAACTAGAAGGGGGGTTGAATAGTTTACCGCTTTTTACGTTAATTATCTTTTGAAAACTATCCGTTTTAATCAAAGATATACTTGACGTTTTACTTTAAGATGTGAATTGAAACACTTTGACCAACTCAAAGACAATATGTAAACTAAACACAATATGTAGAACATGCAAGTAAAAAGATAGAACGATCAAACCACAACACGATTGTTTATCGTGGTTCGGCTACAAGGACCTCACTTGTCCTTGCCCTACGTCCACGCCCCGAGTATCCAACTCGAGAGTTTCAAGCACTATCAACAAACTCCTTCTCGTTGGAGAAACCTTTACATTCGTCGCTTACACTTTATCCGGTACAAAGCTAGATACCGAGTTCTAGTTCGAGGTAGAACCAACCTAACGTCGCCTAATTCCTTTTTCCGACACAAGGCTAGATGTCGAGTTCTTTACCAAGGGTACAACCACTCCCGATAGTTCTTTTACAAGGGTACAACAACTCCCGACACACTATGTATTTTGAGGCCTAAAATACTAACCGATCACTTGATACAGAATACACATGAAGTATAAACTACCTAAGCTTATACATGACCAAGCTAACAAGTCTTGCAACTTTGTGTTGAAACTTGTAACTTCTTGAATGACCTTGTGAACTCCTTTGCTACATAAGAGAATCACACAAGTCAAATGTTACTGAGTTAGAAGAGAGTATATGTAAATAATATGGCCTAAAGTGATGAGGGATTTCTTGCAAGTTGACTTGTATTTATACTCAACAAGAGTCAGTCCTGGCGGATCTGGCGGAACCATCACAAGGGTTCCGCCCGTGTTACTCCAAGGTTCCGCCAGGACTGTTAAGTCCAAGCTTGCACACAAAGTAAAATCCCTTTAAACAAGTAATGTCACATCAATATTTATCATGCATTGACTCAATGATGAATGCTTCTAAAGATGTGTAAGTACCAAAGATAGTCAAACACACAATCTAACTATTGATGATGCATGAACTTATTACACACATGATGTGACACAACACATTCAAAGCATGCAAGACACTTTACTTTTATACTAAACAATGTCACATCAAACCTAAGTGCTAGCCAAACATACATGAGGCTTATGATGAGTCAAACACACAATCTCACCTTAATTGCATAATGACAAAGACTAGTTATGAACATGATGTGACATGACTAACTTAGAACATGTTAGGATGACATTTATGTAGCAAGCCAAGCAATGTCATATCAAGTAAATGCTAACATGTAATACTTCCAAAATGTGTAAGCAAGTATCATGGCAAGTTAGACACACATGAAAGCTTGATGTGACAATTCTAATTAAAGAGATAAGTCACATCAACTTATTACTAGACCACATGCATTGGATCACATTTGGAATACTTCCAAAATGTGTAAGAACTTCATGACAAGTTAAACACATAACCTATTCATGAATGCATGACATGATGTTTCCATTTAAAGAAATAAAACCTTGTTTATGTTTAAATAGAAATGTAAAGTCTAGTTATATAAGACTTAAAAACTAAAGTGATGTTTTATTATAATCTAAAGTTTGCACTTTGTTATTAACAAAACATAGCAAAGATCGTTAAAATATAAATAATGTTTTTAGGCGATATTTGTATTAACAGGTCAGACAATAAAAGGACCTACTACCTTCAGAGGTAATTTTTTTTCTAGTCCTACGTCGTTATGGTTTGATACTGTTTTAATAAACTTTTTCTAAGTTATGCGGGTGGGAGGATGTTTTTGGTATGAAGTGGGCTGCTTACTGAGTTTTGATAATTGTACAGATGATCCTGATCAGAAGAAAGGTAACCATTTGGAGCAAAGAGAAAAACTTGGACTTACAGCCCCAAATAAGGGAGCATCGCGTTCTAGAACACCACTTGCTGAATCCGCAGATGCAATGCAGAAAGTTGAGGTATAAAAAGACTCTGAGCAATGGAATTTTTCAATCATTAACTAACAGAGTAGTGGTTTTTGGAAATTTTCTGATAGTTAATTTTTTATAAAAAAAATACTGTGCCACCATCGAGAATTATTATTTACAGGAATCTTGTTTGTGCGACCAATGAAGTAAATTTGTAAAAGGCAGTTGAAAAATTACTAGTATACCCTTCACGTGAAATCATCCATTGAACACAAGTAGCGTAGTCCTAAGTGTGATTTTGTTGGTGGTTTGTGAAATTTGTTTCTTAATACTAAATCTTTTTTTGCCTAATAACAGTATGAAAAGGCTAAGCAGGATGACGGTCTTTCTGACTTGAGTGACATATTAGGGGAACTCAAGGAAATGGCTGTTGACATGGGTTCAGAAATAGAGAGGTTAGTGTTCTCTTATACCGAACTCTAAACTTTTAGCTTTTGAGATATTAATGTGTTTTACAAGTAAATTTATTTTGGTTAGGCAAAATAAAGCCCCGAATCCTCTTCAGGATGATGTTGAGGAGATCAATTTCCGAGTTGAAGGTGCCAATGAACGTACTCGTCGTTTGCTTGGAAAGTAGTTCGGATCGGCCTATGAATTGTAAAATGGCAGCAGGGTGCTCCTGTACCGTAAATTTCTGTTGTCTGCTATAGTTTTTGTGGGGCAATTAACACTTCCAGTAGGCCATCTGAAATATGTTTCTGTCTGTTATCGTTATATAACTTTGTGGAAGTAAAGGTAGTACAACAAGCTATAAACTTTTTATACATATATAATAAAGGCGAAAGTCAATAGTATATATAACAGGCCATTGTTCTTGCATAGTTTGTGGAACTGTAAGGTAACAAGTTCTCCTGTTTCTTTTTTATTTTGAATTCAGAGGCAATATTTGTTCCTAAGCAACCACGAGTTGACGCTGAAGAAGACGATGGCTACTTGATCTTCTTTACACATGATGAGAACACAGGGTATACATTTAAAATTTAAATATCATACATTTGTTTATATCATGTCAGAGAGCATTGAAATATATGATTATGATAATTGTTTGTGTTTACAGGAAATCATCAGTAACAGTTATAGATGCAAAAACAATGTCTCCAAATCCTGTTACACGTATGGCAACGTAAGTTTCTTTAGACCTATAATTTTTATAGGATTATACACATGAGGTTTGTTCTTGTAGGGCTGTTTCTTTTATTCATTTAAGCTCTCATGATTGCTACTTATAGTACCGATGATTATGGCACTTTGTTGCAGTAAATTCTGGATAGGGGGGTATAAGTGGAGTATGCTTTAAGGGACGACGGTGAGAGAGGATACCCCAGAGGAGAAAATGTGCTAAGTATTTACTACTGCTGGTACAAAAGTTAAAGATAACACTGCTCGAAGTTAATATTGCTAGTGTATTAGTTACAACTGTTGGTTCATATAGTTAGTACTGCTTATGTGATATGTATTAGTGGTTCAGTTATATACATTCCAGTTTTATTGTATTTGAATTTGTTTTGATATATATTTGAATTTGTTTTGATATATATTGATCTTTTAAATGTGACTAAACGATGCATACAGTCGCACTTATTAACACGTTTGGTCACTGTTTGCTTAATTCGTTGTGTGACTAAATATTACAAAAGGCCACACAAAAAAATCATGTAGCAATTGGATGATTAATAGTCACACAAAATATACATTTCTTCACTTTAAACAACATATGGTCATACTTATTAACATTTTTGGCCACTTTATGCTTAATTGTATGTGACTGAATACCCAAAACAAAATGCTTTGTGTGACTAAATATTAAAAAAAGGCCACACAAACATAAAATTCAAGTGGCCATTGGATGAACAATAGTCACACAAAATACACATTTCTTCACTTTAAACAGCATATGGTCACACTTATTCACTCTTTTGGCCACTTTTTTTTTTTAAATTGTATGTGACTAACTCAAAAAAAACAATCCCTTTTGTGTGACTAAATCATCACAAACGTCATATTTATTATATTCATGTGGCCACAGGACGAGAAATAGTCACACATAATACACATTTACTTGAATAAATTATCACAAATGTCACATATATTATATATTTATGTGGCCAAAGGACGAACAATAGTTACTCTCAAAAAACATTCGTGTGACTATAAAGTGTTTACAGTCACTGATAATGACTAAACCAACAAAAATTGTGCCTAATTTGTCACACATATTCGGGGTTTTGGTCACTCTTTTTCGATGGAAAAGGCCACGAACTCAAAAATGTGACCATATGCCACCTACGGTGGCAGGACCTATAGTGACACACAAAGAAAAAAACGTGTGTGACTATATGCATATCGTCACACATTTTTGTCGTGACCGATACAACTTTTTGTACCAGTGAAATTAACACATTATATGCATATCTTAAGTACTTGGTACCTCTGCTATCTTCTCAGTATCATAGATAGGTGCAGATTCATCATCTGAGACGAATTCCTAAATATTAGCAATGAAAATGCAGTGTGCAGTTAATTTCTGATCTTCTACATCTGTCTGTTTGGCAAAGAAATCATTTTCCTCCGTATGGAATGGTACACATACTTCAACTTTCATATACAACAATATATTCTCCTTGCAATACTCATAATCCTCTGGCCTTCTTGGCTCTTTGGAATCCTTTGCCACATGCCCGTTACCCCTACTGTTATAACACTTAATACTTGCAACATTACTCCTCTGAAAAGAATTCCCAACAACTGCATTATTTCCATTCATTCCAGAATAACCAGCATTCCTTGAATACCTAACATTTCCTGAATACCCATTATTCGGTCTCGGAGATGCATAACTACTTGTTGGTGCAGCAACTCTGGGTGGTCAGAAATTGTGACTAGGTTCCTCAGATTAGATGAAGTCCTGAGATTGTTGGTGGTAGGGGTTGTGTAGGTTCGAGTGACAGCTCGGGAAAGTAGTGACATAGCGGTGTTGAGGTTTAGAATTGGATCATGTTCAGCAGTGGTGTGTGGCATGAATCCTGTTGCCTCTGGTGTAGAATAATTTGGATGTAGTGATGCATACTCAATTGGTGAGTAATTCGGATATGTTGTTGTGTACAATGTGGTAGGGTAAGTAGGTGCGGGTGCTGCATATGTAGATGGTGTATATGTTGGTGAAGGTGCTACATAAGTAGTTACATGATATGTGGGATTTTGTGATACAAAAGCATATGGTTGTTGATGATAAGTGGTAGATGGTTGTGTATATCCAACATTTGTATACCCTAATTGCCTCTATACTGGTGCTTGTGCTTGAAATAAGTGAGAAGCTAGAGATGTGTTTGTCATCAGTGCTAATGGATCATGCTTACGTCTTTCATTTTCTCGAACATCATTAGCTTTATTTTGGTTCTGCTTCAAGATATCAAGAACATGAAGAAACATCATGTCCTATAGAGTTTTGGGTTGCTTAAATTGTGTGACGAAACGTTTCCATTCAGGTTGAAGAAGAAGCATGAATTTAACAGTTAGGATGAGTGGAGGTACTACAATGTTGTTTCTGTTCAAGTCATTGACCATGTCAAGTATCGCTGATAGTATGCCTAAATTGTCTCTCTTGGCATAGCTGTGAACTTCTCATACTCCTATTAGTACAATATTTCCTTCTCTTTGTTTCCGAATTTGGTTCCCTGCATCAGACATTCAATTGCTTCTCATATTTTATTTGCATTCGGGCAACTGTCAGCTTTGACTTGATCCTTTTCATCTTTAGAAGGGTCAGAATTAAGTTGTATACGAATAATTTCAGTAGAAGGAGGGGTAGCATTCGGGTTTGCAGGAATAGTGACATGCTTCCATATGTAAGGACCATTCTCAGTTGACTTGCTTCCATATCACCAAAACGTTGCATTCGATTTGCCCGTTTAGTATACTAACCACGAACGAGCATCCGTTGACGATTGTTTGTGCTAGCTTGTGCAATATCGGTTTGAGATGACAACATTTGTAAATTGATTTGTGAAGTGGGTTGTGATGTCATGTTGATTGTTAGCGTGTTATCGATAATGGATCTTGAAGACGATAAAGAGTGATTATGATTAAAGTGGTTGTTTGATTAGTTGAATCTTAATGCAAAAAGTTGGAATATTTTGGTTCTTGAAAGTCAAAATTCGGTTCCAGAAAGTCAAACTTCGGTTCCTAAAAGTTGGTCAAATTTTGGTTCCAACAAGTCAACAACACAATTTCAGTTTCAGAATTTCGGTGCCTAATAATGAATTTCAGTTCTTTATATTCAAATTTCGATGTGTTGAATTTTGGTTTTTTATATTCAAATTTCGTTATGTAGAATTTCGGTGCCAACTTTGAATCTTGGTGCCAATTGTGGTTTATGAAATCTCGGTGCAAACGTTCAAATTTCAGTTTGTGGAATTTCGGTTTGGGGGGTATCTCGGTTCCAAAAGCAAATGTATCTTGGTTCCAAATACAAATGTATCTTGGTGCCACATCACTTGTACAAACTTTACACTAACTTTCATACAAACTATCGAACTCGGTGCCACAAATGGAACCGAATTCGATTCCAAGAATGTTCTTGGTACCGAGTTTCGAGGCTGTTACACAAACGCACCAAAATCCTTTAAAACCAAAGAAATTGACCATTTTAACTCGTTTCTTTTGCAGATCCTTATACTAAAACATTCAAAGCTTAAGAAAAACAACAACTTTAGTATCAAAACATGAGAAAATGATGATTATGAGATTAAAACTTTTTGACCTAAAAAACGTATAAAAACACTTCTTTTTCACGGATTTGGCTACTTTTGTTGCTTTTTGGTTGTAAAATCTTGTTTGGTACCTTTAAACATGTTATCTAACAGTTGCTAAATAACACTTTAAGATCTCAAACTCAAATTTGCAAGAAAAACTGTACCAAAAACTTTCAAATTCGGTTCCGAGAACACTTTTGATATTCAAAACTTTATGACACAAAATAACTCTAGATCATCTTTTGGCGACTGATAGCACATGATAGGTTACCCATACATGTTATCAATCACATAAACAAAGATATAGAGGTTTAGAGAGAGAGAGAGAGAGAGAGAGATTTCTTTCACACACTAAAATATACACTCACCACCTCTCAAATGAGAGGTGGGGCGCCTAATATACAATGGAGAAGGCCATCATGGGCCTTGGGCTTGCTTTGGACTAGGCTTATACAATATAGCATAAACTAGGCTTACATAACACTTAACCAAATAGCTTAGCTAGTCCCTAAGCCCACCATTAAGTCTATAACTAGTTATTACAAGTGTACAAGGTTCATATTATATGTATGACTAGCACTTCCTGTATATTATTAATTCTAACATTTTATATTGTCTTTATGCTAGTGGCCATTATATAAAGCAAAATAAATAACGAAATATAGATTAAATCATCCTTACCAAATGTCCATCTATTGCAATTGAATCATAATCTTTTATATAATACATTGCCATTTTATATTATTCTTTTCTTTCAAAATCCAAACTAAATCACAAATGAAAAAACTCTAATTTTAATATCTAGTCTCGCTAGTTTATCCCTAACCCTAACTGTTCAATCTGCTGCAATGGATTTCTTCGGTTATCAAAAGCTAGGGTTTTGAAATTAATCGCCGATGAAAACGAGTATTTGTTGCCGATGTCTTCAGGTTTCTTGAATCTGCTTCCAATTTCACAGATATGATATTATCATGATCTGGATTATAAATCTTAGAAATCGTTCGATACACAAATTCATTATATTGAAACTTGTTAATCAACGATTGATGATAAGATTCGTGTATATGAAGCATTTATATAATGAAACACAAACAACAAATTATGTGTAAACAGAGTGTTTTTTTTGTTTATTATTATTATTATTATTGTTATTATTATTATTATTATTATTATTATTTTTTGAGGTTTTGTGGTAAAGATATGTAAATTTGGTGATGATCATAAGTAATGAGGTAATATGTATTTTGGAACTGAGAATAACTAAGTATTTGTTATCTTTAGTTTTTGTAAATTTTTGAAGAGGCAAATGATGAAGGTTTGTAATTTAAAGTTATTATCAAATTGGGTTTCGTTTGAAAGATCATGTATTTAGGAATTTTTGGATTTTATAAGAAAGTAGTGGTGGCAAAATGACCAATCTAACCTCATGTGCATAGCACATGACAAATTTCATGAACTAAACTAACAGANTTTGGTTCCAACAAGTCAACAACACAATTTCAGTTTTAGAATTTCAGTGCCTAATAATGAATTTCAGTTCTTTATATTCAAATTTCGATGTGTTGAATTTTGGTTTTTTATATTCAAATTTCGTTATGTAGAATTTCGGTGCCAACTTTGAATCTTGGTGCCAATTGTGGTTTATGAAATCTCGGTGCAAACGTTCAAATTTCAGTTTGTGGAATTTCGGTTTGGGGGGTATCTCGGTTCCAAAAGCAAATGTATCTTGGTTCCAAATACAAATGTATCTTGGTGCCACATCACTTGTACAAACTTTACACTAACTTTCATACAAACTATCGAACTCGGTGCCACAAATGGAACCGAATTCGATTCCAAGAATGTTCTTGGTACCGAGTTTCGAGGCTGTTACACAAACGCACCAAAATCCTTTAAAACCAAAGAAATTGACCATTTTAACTCGTTTCTTTTGCAGATCCTTATACTAAAACATTCAAAGCTTAAGAAAAACAACAACTTTAGTATCAAAACACGAGAAAATGATGATTATGAGATTAAAACTTTTTGACCTAAAAAACGTATAAAAACACTTCTTTTTCACGGATTTGGCTACTTTTGTTGCTTTTTGGTTGTAAAATCTTGTTTGGTACCTTTAAACATGTTATCTAACAGTTGCTAAATAACACTTTAAGATCTCAAACTCAAATTTGCAAGAAAAACTGTACCAAAAACTTTCAAATTCGGTTCCGAGAACACTTTTGATATTCAAAACTTTATGACACAAAATAACTCTAGATCATCTTTTGGCGACTGATAGCACATGATAGGTTACCCATACATGTTATCAATCACATAAACAAAGATATAGAGGTTTAGAGAGAGAGAGAGAGAGAGAGAGATTTCTTTCACACACTAAAATATACACTCACCACCTCTCAAATGAGAGGTGGGGCGCCTAATATACAATGGAGAAGGCCATCATGGGCCTTGGGCTTGCTTTGGACTAGGCTTATACAATATAGCATAAACTAGGCTTACATAACACTTAACCAAATAGCTTAGCTAGTCCCTAAGCCCACCATTAAGTCTATAACTAGTTATTACAAGTGTACAAGGTTCATATTATATGTATGACTAGCACTTCCTGTATATTATTAATTCTAACATTTTATATTGTCTTTATGCTAGTGGCCATTATATAAAGCAAAATAAATAACGAAATATAGATTAAATCATCCTTACCAAATGTCCATCTATTGCAATTGAATCATAATCTTTTATATAATACATTGCCATTTTATATTATTCTTTTCTTTCAAAATCCAAACTAAATCACAAATGAAAAAACTCTAATTTTAATATCTAGTCTCGCTAGTTTATCCCTAACCCTAACTGTTCAATCTGCTGCAATGGATTTCTTCGGTTATCAAAAGCTAGGGTTTTGAAATTAATCGCCGATGAAAACGAGTATTTGTTGCCGATGTCTTCAGGTTTCTTGAATCTGCTTCCAATTTCACAGATATGATATTATCATGATCTGGATTATAAATCTTAGAAATCGTTCGATACACAAATTCATTATATTGAAACTTGTTAATCAACGATTGATGATAAGATTCGTGTATATGAAGCATTTATATAATGAAACACAAACAACAAATTATGTGTAAACAGAGTGTTTTTTTTGTTTATTATTATTATTATTATTGTTATTATTATTATTATTATTATTATTATTTTTTGAGGTTTTGTGGTAAAGATATGTAAATTTGGTGATGATCATAAGTAATGAGGTAATATGTATTTTGGAACTGAGAATAACTAAGTATTTGTTATCTTTAGTTTTTGTAAATTTTTGAAGAGGCAAATGATGAAGGTTTGTAATTTAAAGTTATTATCAAATTGGGTTTCGTTTGAAAGATCATGTATTTAGGAATTTTTGGATTTTATAAGAAAGTAGTGGTGGCAAAATGACCAATCTAACCTCATGTGCATAGCACATGACAAATTTCATGAACTAAACTAACAGAAGTTAAGATTAGGGACCGTGGGTGTTATTTTTGCAAAGTTAAAGACCATCAATGCAATATAAAACTTTGAGAGATGGTAGACGCGATTCTTAACAAACCACAAGGACGATCTAAGTAATTTGCTCTTCATTTTTCAATCTAGAGATAAAAAAAAATAAAAGTAAATAAATAAAATAAAATAGCCTCACTTACCCTTTATTTTTTATTTTAATTAAATATCTTATAACTTGGTGATTATTAAGGAAAACTAATTATACCATCATGTCAGCATAAAATCACATTTCATTAGAGGTTTACTTCTTTATACGTTTGATGAACTTTTTTCGAGATTTCTTTTGTAAGTATTGAAATTTACCTCCTGAAAAGTCACATATAATTTGTAAAATTGCATGCGATTTGTAATATGAAAAATCATATGTGATTTATGATTTGCGCATTGAAACGCATAAAATAAGTGAAAAAATTTTGTCGAAAGTATATCAAATTGCCCGTCTACTGAAAAATAAAGGTTCTCGTCGTGATTATGTATTTTTTTTCGCTTAAAGATTTAACGTTTGTCAGATATTTTATTTGTTATTTTATTTTTTATTTTTGGATGAAAAATTAATTAGCCGGATTTGGCTATTTGATCTTTGATTTTTTGTTTAGTTTTTTTTTAGCTCACCCCACTTACCACGTACTGTATTTATTTAACGGTGTTGATAACTTATAGTCCCTTTCTTCCACAGAATTTGTTTTTATTTTTTAACATCTATCTCACATACATTTTCCTTTTCGTTATCAAGAAGACAAGAATCATTTATGCTACAAAACCCTTTTAATTATAAGGATCAGTGGCGGCGATTAACATGTGCACGTGGTGCAACCGCACCAGGCCCCCCTTTGTAAGGGGCCCCCAATTTAGTAGACATTCATTAATATTTATAGTTTTATATATAAACGTTTTGAATTTTTAGTGTCTTTGTTAAATATTATCAAAATTGAACCGGGCCACATACAAAAAATAGAAGACAAACTTTGGGTCACATACAAAAAGAGTGAAATACTTGGATTATGGGGGCCTCATTTGTGATTTCGCACCGGGCCCCCCAAATCAATGGGACGGCCCTGATAAGGATACGGTCCTCTTTATATTCGATTTTCCAACACTATAAACTTAGTACTAGACCAAAATGTCTATATAGTCCCATTAAGTAGCGAGAGTTAATTTGATATGTAATAATCTTTCAACAATTATCTGTGTCAATATAAACCCAATTCTCTCCAATAACTTTGACACTTCTTTTGTACATCTTTCTGCACCATTGTTTTCTCCCCTTTTATACATACACACTCATCATCTCCTACGTTCAAGAAAGAGAAGAAAAAAAACCAACTCTTAAGAAGTCATGGGACGAGGAAGAGTAGAACTAAAGAGAATCGAAAACAAAATCAACCGACAAGTTACCTTCTCGAAACGAAGAAATGGTTTGCTCAAAAAAGCTTACGAGCTTTCAGTCCTTTGCGACGCTGAAGTTGGTCTCATCATCTTCTCTAGCCGCGACAAACTCTATGAGTTTGGCAGCGTCGGGTAAGCATATTTATATATAACAAGTGTCCATAAATATATTTATGTAAGTTTAACATACATTATATACACTTTGGCCACATACATACATAAATATGAATGAAATAAATTTTTATATTTTGTAAGATCTTCAAAAGTGTCCATTAAGTTGGAGATCTAATGAGAGATTGACACGTTTTGGAGTGATCTGATGGTACAAGTCGTCATTAAACTGACAAAACACAGATCTAGGGTTTTATTCTGTATTTTAATATTATTAAAATAAAGCAAATGATTAGTACTTTTTAATTTTATTTATTTTTTACTTTTTATTTTTTTATTTTTGGTTTTTGATATTGGATTTTTGTCTTTTCCATTTTGATATCATCGGATCTAATAGTTTCTTCAATGAATTTTGTTGAAAAAATTCCTGTTTGTAACATTAATTTTTCCTTAGGTGATACAAACATGAGCAGGGAAAATAAAAAGAAGTTTCAACACTTTCCTTTATAAAATCTGGAAAAAAAGAATATATTAAATTTTAACCATAATTGGGGATGCTATTTCATTTGTAAAATTTATAACCCTACCTTTCATCTAATTTTCTTCTATCATAGCAACTTATATGACTTGGTATCATAATTCTTGGATTTGAGAAGATTTATTTTATTTTATTGTTTTCTTAATGGGGAAAAAATGATTATTTTCTTGTTGTTGCTAGTAGCATGACCGTTTTTACTGAAACTTTTCTAAAAGCATCTTTCATGATATCATGTATTTTTTTTTTATTTTATTTTTTCTTTGTTTTGGATTTGAAAGTATAAATATATAAGAAAACTTTTGGTACTATTATTAAAATTTTTGGGTTATGTCCAAAGGATAACATGGTGTTTAAAGATGTTTTGAACAACATCTGTTTGCTGATGTTACTATGCAATAAACAATTTCCAAGTGCAAATTCCTACTGTGGGTTGGAATATCGTCGGGTTTTAATTGTTTTCGTGCAAGAAACCTTAACTTTTGTTTTGCGTAAACGAATTTGCTTGAGTGTAAGTCGTCTATATATGTGACTATATGATAGAACAATTTGAAAACATTGACTCGAAGTGAAAAGAATTAAGGTACTAGCTAGTTAAGCATAAGATGTTTTTATTATTTTGAAATAATCAACAATCTTCAATACGTGCTCTTGAAACAGAAAATTTTATTTACGTGGGTTTAGTTACTCTAATTTGGAATTTAACCTTCAAAGTATTTTACTTTTAGTTGTGTGTGATGGTTCTTGAATTAGTACTTTTATTTGATCAGTTTGAAATTACAGAAAATCCAGCTATGATATATAGTCCATATCATATGGATGGGTAAGTATTATTTATTAATCTTGGATTTATTTATCGTCTTTGAACAAGCTATATTACGTTAAGTGGGTATATATGAGATTTTTTAACGGCAATAAAAAACACAAACAGGGATTAGAAGTTTCATAAAACAAAATTAAAAGTTTAGAACAAGGATTTCTGATCCATTTCTATAGTACATAATATGCTTAAAAATTAGTATTCATCATATTAATTTTATATTATTCATCATATTTACAAGCATGTGAAAATCAGACTTTATTCTGTTTTTCTGTTTTTGTGTATTTATGTATCTATGCTTCTTAGGTCATATACCTTTTTTTCATTGTTTCCCACGGATATATAAACATATACGGATTATGTTGATGGAAACAGAAAGTTCCCATAAAAATCTAGAATAAAAAACTTATAAGCTAATGATTTGATATTAGCATTTTTGGTTAAAACAAAGGAATAGTTCCCATTCTACTCATTGTTGATTATAGCTGCATTTATCGAAGCTAAACAGAAGATCTTTGATTTTTAATTTATTTTTCTGTATGGTGATATATAGAAAGTTTTAGATTTTAACAAAAGTCTCACTGGTACAGCTATTTTATTTTCTGGTTTTTATCCAAAGGATATATAGCATATCATGCTTGGAGAGTTGGAGTTCAAATTAAAGTTCATGGACCTTGATTCATACCCATATCTTGTACTATGCTACACCTTTCTTCAGAATGAGAAAACTAGACAATATTGTGTTTTTATTTGTAAAGTTAAAATTAGTTTTATCGACCGGTGTCCAAGAAACCGAATAAACACATTGAATGTCTTATCAACCGGAAAGATTGCTATAGGTAAATGATCAAACTTTTTGTATGATAAATGTGATTAGTCTTATCCGCCGTAAACACGGAAAGCACACAAATAATAGGTATGGACATTTAGTCTTATCGACTAGTATTCGAGCAACGAAGTAAAAACAAATTGAATCTGTGTCTTGAACCCTACGCTTTTAAACTTTCTGAGAGCGAATAAGTACCTTTTCTATCGATATATGCTAGTTCTTTTTGCTTGTTAAATTTGAATCATTGTGAGCTTACAAATGTTCTTTTTGTATTATAATATGTCATGTTACAAAGTCTAGACCTTGAGCAAAATGTGAACATTAGAGAAAAATATTTGTGGTACAAGACTAGAAGAAAGTGTGAAGAAATTGTTTGATTTTGATATAATTGATTTCAACACCCTATGAGTGTGCGGAAATTTTATATTTCTATGCACCTAAAAGTGTTACTTTTTATATATATAGTTTAAAATTCATAAAAATGAAAAGTTGGACAATAATTTTGAGACGGGAATTACACAAAGACTTGTACACACACCTAATAAAATAACATGTTTCTATGGGTCTTTGATTGCCAATAAAATAAGACTTTGATGATTTTGGAGTTTCAGTTAATTATGCATAATTTAGCAATATTATACATCGAATAGATCAATATCCAAATTATTTCTATGCTAATTGAATAAGATACACCGTTGCTGTTTATTTTAAGGAAACAAGTGTTTAAACTATATTTATTACGAAGTACTGTACTTAGTTACCTTAAAATTAAACCCAATAATGTTCTAGATTCTAGAATTGTGATAATACTATAGGTACGCTTGTAACAAATTCATGATATACTAAGTTTATTAAATTCCATTAAACATTGTGTCATTTATTTGATGGTCCCGTAAGACCTGAATAATACCATACTATGGTTTATAGTTTTTATGACCATGTTTAAGTGTACCGAATCTAAAAAAATAATTATAAATAAACACCTCAATTTTCTATGTTAATAATTAGTAGAAACATTTTAAACATAAATGGTGGTGTTAAAAACCATGTTTAACAAATTGACAACTACATATTTTGATAATCATTTGCTAGCTAATTAATCAGTTGCTTTGTTGCTGCAGTGTTATGAAAACCCTTGAACGCTATCAACGTTGTTGCTTTAATCCTCAAGACAACAACGCTGAACGTGAGACACAAGTAAGAATTGGGCATAAGTATAAACAGAATTCCCTAAAGTCTTTTAGATCAATTTTCATTAATCAAAATAGTTTGGGTGCTTCTTTTGTAGAGTTGGTATCAAGAAGTTTCCAAGTTAAAAGCTAAGTTTGAATCCCTCCAACGCACCCAAAGGTGCGTATATACTTTCATTTGGAACGTTTCTAATAACACAAAAATAAGCTACAAAAAAATTTAACTTAATTTAGCTATTAGAAGTGTTTTCATGTTAATTGCTGTTAAAAATTCTCATAGGCATTTACTTGGGGAAGATCTTGGACCTCTTAGTGTTAAGGAACTACATAATCTTGAGAAACAACTCGAGGGGGCCCTTACACAAGCTAGACAAAGAAAGGTAATTTGAATACAGTTTGTTTCCCAGGGTGTGATCTTTGGAATGATCTAATGATCGATCATAAACCAATCAAATGACGTTATGAACTTTCATAAATTTTGTAGACGCAGATCTTGGTAGAACAAATGGAAGAGCTTCGTTGTAAGGTAAATCTTGGCAAAGAGTTGCATTATAAGTAAAACTTATGTTTTAAGATAGAATGCAATGTACTTTTCTTTCTGTATAGTATGAAACCATGGTCGACAATGCCAAGTAATTTTTTGCCCATGTTCAATGTGCATTTTCTCTCCAAAATCGTACCAAAATGCCTGAATATGTGTGATATTTAAGACATTATTTATAAAAAAATGGCTGCTCTTTTGTCCGGTATATATAAGGAAGCTAATTATGTGATAGGAACGAGAACTCGGAGACATGAACAAGCATCTAAAGATTAAGGTCTCACACGAGTTATCAACGGTATGTTTCAGATATTAATCATATGCCTTAGCGTACATGCATTGTTCATATTTATCAGAGATATAACTATGATACATAGCCATATGGACATAATTCTACATAGTGTATACTTAGCAAAATGACTGACTGCGAACAAAAAATTTCAAAAAAGATGATAGTTTCCTTAACTGTATTTACATTCTCTAAACTTTGCCCAAATTTGCATGCCATATGGGGACTATAGTAGCTTACTTTATGTATTTCAACCAAACAATATAATGCTTTGTTCACATTTTACAACTAAATAAATAGAACTGAAACTTAATCAAATACTCTACTCACTCATTAGTTGATCTTAACCAGTTAGTATTTAATAAAAATGCATATACAATTCATTTTCAACAATAAATTAGGAAAAAAATACCTAGTTTGTTTAAGAAAAATTATATAATTAAAAACATAATTCTTTGTGTATTTATAAATAATTGAGTTTGTTTCTTTACAAAAATTCGCACTACGATACAAAAATTCATGAGTGCCTAGAGTCAGTCCACGAGTATAGTTGATTTTTTTCATACTAAGCAAGAGATAAGCTTGAATAAACAATATTCCTTCGATTGCATAACCTAGCAAATTATATCATTACAGTCATGTTATTAAAAAAAAATGACATGATAGTTTCTCATACATAATAGCTGAAAAATATTGCAATTGGGCCTTCTTGTTTTTGGGTCAAACATGACTGATTCATATATACAACGTTTAATTTTTTTTGTGTCAAGAATGACAAGGTACTTTCATTTCGTTACTAGAGTAGCAATCAAAGGTTAAGAATTAACAAGAACAGGATTCGATCAAGTTTAAACATATCATCGAAGGCATGGCTACTTAAGATGGATTTTACTTTTTTACAGCGACCGGTGTTTTTTTTTTTGTCAAAGAGAAACAACCAAACATAGGTTACAAATTTACAATAACTTAAATGAAACTTCTTTCTAATTTATTTAAAACATGTTCTTAATGAACATAACTTTAGTATATGTACATGTATAATATGCGCCAACTGAAAATCTAAAACGTGCTCAATCAACATGTTAAACATCGGAAGTATGTAAATCATATTAATTGGTACTTTAAAGAACTAGATTATCAACAAGGCGACTTATATATGATAGAACAAAGTTCATATTATTTCTTAGAAAATCCAAACATAATGGACTATAGAATCTCAACCTTATTTGAAATTCTTGAATCCAATACTTTTTTTTTTTTTTTTTTTTTTTTTGACAGTTTGAGACAGAAGGACAAGGTTACAGGACACATCAGCTCCCATGCCCATGGAACTCTAGTAACAACAACACATTCCTAATGCACCCTTCACAGTCCAACCCAATGGACTGTCAACAAGAACAGCCCATCTTACAAATAGGGTACTCCACAACTCTATGATGCACAATACTTTTTATTTTTTCTTACTTGTAGTAATAGTACAAGGATTATTGTTACAGGTATAACCAATTTATGCAAGGTGAGGGATCATCAGGACAAAGGAATATGGTTGGTGAGACAAATGTTCATGGTAATTGGGTCATTTGACTATTTAGTAATCTATGTAAGTTCATCATCATCATCT
This sequence comes from Artemisia annua, assembly GCA_014162995.1. Classification (NCBI taxonomy): domain Eukaryota; kingdom Viridiplantae; phylum Streptophyta; class Magnoliopsida; order Asterales; family Asteraceae; genus Artemisia; species Artemisia annua. The sequence continues at coordinate 45,549 of LBNU01029672.1, forward strand.
TATATGTAATAATCAACTTGTAACTGCTTAAGACTTATTTTGGTAGGATATTTTTTTTGTGATATGCAATGATGTTGCTAACATTAATTATTATATTTGAGTGTTATGTGTACATACAGTCTTATGTATTTTTATTGATGTCTACCAGCCTTTGTGTGTGTGTATATTTATAAAAGTTGTATGATAGTTTTTGAGTGTTGTACTTGGCTAGACACAAGAAGTTTGGCGTTTTTTGGATTGATTGGTGTTGTAATCTAAAGTCGGCTTGTATTGGCAATAGCTAACCGCAGTTTGCATTTTGACTCAAAAATCTAAAATATAAAGATTAAATGTATGTATCCGAAAAACACAGAATTTAGCAGCGATTGTACTTACTTTGAACATGTTCTAAAACATGTTGCAGTTACAGAATCATGGGAAGATATTGATTTATGCATTTTTCATAGTTCTGTTTTTCTAAATATACAACGAGAACACATATCACAAATGTACTCGACCACGATATATAAAAAAGCTTAATGGCGAAACTACTTGATATGGGATCTTAGAGCAAACGGTGTTGCAATAACGTGACGAGGGGGCGCTATGGCCTATGGCTAGCATTACCACACCGTGAGGTGGTGGCGTTATGGCTCGAGTTGCTATGGTGTGAGCCATAATGTTTTTTATGTTTTATTTATTCAAATGGGGTTTATTGTTTTGTTTGTGTTTGTTTGTATGTATTTGTTTGTGTGTGTTAGAGCATAAGGTATAATAACATGTCAAACCTTTATTTTTGTTGTCACGATTTAATACCAACATCACTTATATCACCAAAATCATCATCTCTCATAACATGCTATAACATCCTTTTTTGGAACCCACCATTTTAATTTCTTTTTTTATTTTTTTAAAACAACTAATATTTCATTTATTAAAAATAAAATTTACAAATCAAAATATATATCACCACTCCATATAAAGGAGGGTTTTTTCAAATCACATCTTCCAACTTTTAATTAAAATAAAACACGTGTCCCCTTATTTTCCCAAAATTCCCTCCACCGTTGGATCACTTTTTACCCCCTTCACTTTTATTATACCGGTCAAACATTCTCAAAACCGGATCTTCCCCTTCAATTGTCATACCTAATTTCCTCCCTTCACATAATTTCAATCTTAAATTCTCAAATTATTCCTTCACATAATTTGATACCCAAAATTAAATGAATACAAAAAATCAACCGTTAACCCTAATTTGTTTACTCAAATCCCCAAATTCTGGTGAAGAAAAAATATGGTTTCGGTTAAAGATTAATTATGTTGGTGACGAAAAAATATGGTTTCGGATTAGTTATTTATCATTGCTCCCGGTTAGCAGAATCATCTATTCAAAACAAAAAAAAATTCGTAACCCTATTCGAGTGATTATTCACAATAACCCTATTCGAGGTTTATTAGTTTGATTACCGGATATGTATTTTATCATGGAAAAAAATGGATAAAGATTTGTTCTTTATCATTTATCCAGGTTAGTTTTTTCATTTAATTGTATATCAATATTGTTGTAGTGTTTATGTTTGACTATAAATAATTGTTGTCGATTATCAATTTAGGCATATTTTAGGTGTTTTTCATTTTTTTAAATTCGTAATATTTTTACAGCAATTTATAAGAAATATGTAAGTAGTGTAAAGTATAAGTAGGAGATTGTGAGATAGTATTATTTATGGCTTTTTGATATTGGGCGTGAAAATGTTTGTATGAATAGATGAATGGTAATTTAGGGGGTGTTTGGATTAGCTTATTTAAGGGGCTTATCGGCTTATTGAGATTTGGAAATACTTTTTTGAGGTTATCACTTTCAGCTCATGGGCTTAAATAAGCCATGAGTTGACCGTGATTCTGTTAACAATGAAAGCTTAGACAATGAAGATGAATTTGGTGCAGTTGTGAGTTTCTAATATTGTTTACATATTTTGATTATACTCTATTGCATAAAAATGTTAATAATGTATCTGATAGTTAGAAGTTATGTTCACCATTTCATATGCACTTCATAGTTCACTTATCCTGATTCCGATATCATATGGTAAGAGGGGGTGTTCGGGATTACGTCCGAAAACCGATTATCTAATTAATTTTTTTCCATCGTACATAATCATTCTGTGACCATATAGTATTTAGTATGTTGTGTACCGACTTGCTCATTCTTGCAAAATTTGTGTGTTTATTTCTGTAATTATGAAGCATGTTTTGTCTTTAATGACTACAAGTACTTGATGCAGGTTGCTATGTAGGTTTCGAGATTGAATTAGAATGATCTAATTGTTCAGAAGATATTTAGTCAAGTTTTCTCATACATCAACGTGCAGGTAAGGTTACTCAACTTATGTTTTAACCGTTTTATTTTTCTTGGCTTACTATTGTAATATTATGAAACAATTATCTTTAATGCAGTCTTCTATTGTGGTAGGAGTGTTGTAGCTTTCGCAATGGGGAATATGTGAAAGCTGGATAGTTGGAGATGTGGTGTGGTCATGCAAACGAAGAGGTAATGTTATAACTTGACCTTTTTTATGTGTATATTTATGCTGATCTTCTCAAATAAATCATGAAAAATTACAAGAAGTATAATATTTTGTAGTAGTAACACTTATCGAATAAATGGTCCCTATTTCCATTCTTTGATTTCATTTTTGGTTTCTTAAGGAACGTATGATTCACTAAAAGTAAAAGCAAATAGTGGGATTAGGGACCCTTTGGCAGAGAGTATTGATGAGAGACTATTTCCGTTACTCACCAAATCAGTAATTTACTTTAATATGATATTTTGTGGGTAACTGATTTAGGAAATACGCAGTCAGCATTGTTATTCTCCTACACCGGATTTTGTGGCTTTTACCCACTATTCAAAGCAATGGTTGACGAAGAAGCTTTTTATGGAGTATTTTAAAGTCATAAAAATTGCTTAATTTAACGCCTTAAAATATGGCTCCCTAAAATTTAACCAAAGTATGAGGATTGAGAATACCATTCTAAGCCAGAATCTTACTTTGTGCTATTAGAACCAAAGTCTGGAGTTGTTCTGTGATCTCTCCCGAACCACACATCTTTTATTTCTCAAGTCAGGTCAACCAATGGTCAACCTAATATGAAAGACAAGAGCTGCAGAGCTCGGGAGAAAATGCAAGTTTACCAAGGATTTAAATATCCTTGGATCGTTTATGTCCTGATGAGGTGTGATATTCTGAATACAAATAACGTGTGTGATGTTGAATGATAAGAATATGAGATAAGAATGTACAAGATTATAAATGTGAACAAAATCGATCACTGTACTGATAGACTGATTTCGCACATCAGAAAAGAAAGGAAGAACAGAAAATAAAAAAAATTAAAAAGAAAACTATATTANGGTTTGATGGGCCTCTTTGGTTACTTTCCGAGATCATAAACATGATGTATGTTGTAGCAGGTTCATCGTGGACGACTAAATGAAGCGAAATCTCGAAGATACTTTCAGCAGCTCATTGATGGTGTAGAGTACTGTCACATTAAAGGAGTGTATCATAGAGATTTAAAGGTGGTTCTATTAGGTAAGGCTCTAAATCATCTAACGCTCCCTCTTCACAAAGTTCTCATCATTTTCGCCTGTTATTACCCTTTTGCAGCCTCTTATATCAAAAGGGTTGAAAGTCATTCTTAAATGATTCAACCTGTTGCAGCCTCTTATATTCTATTTGGTAAGGTTCTAATTTCACTTTTGTACATATAAATGAAATTAGGCCAAGCGGGTCAAAAGGGTTGAAATTCGTTCTTTAATGATTCAGCCTCTTATATCACCTCTTATATCAGTTTCAAAACGATTAGTTAATGACACTAATTATATTTTATATAATAAAATTTGAAAACAAATACACATACAATATGTTTGCAAGTTACCCAACCCGACCAGATGATCCCCAAAGTCTTATTGGTGTAACCATCCTTTATGTTGTTAGAGCCAACACTTTTGTGGTATGTAGTCAGTTCTGTTCTTGTCCATTTATTTTCATCATTCTTTTTGTGATGATATGCAGGATTTATAATTGATGTAATTTTCAGGCTGAAATTTTGGGACTTGATCCAAGAGATGTTAGTGTCCTGGTGCTCCTTCACTAAAGAAGAAACCGAATACTTGACAAGCTTAATCAAGATGGTGGAACCGAAGTTGTTCAGGTAAACAAGATCTTTTTATTTTGAAAGGGACAAAATGGATGGGTGGGATAGGTTGGATGGGTGGGTCAGAATGGCTATAAAATTTGTATGTGTCGAGACGGGCATGGCTTGCTTTACCATAAACACCTTCAGCCAAATATCTATACACCATTTGCTTACTTCAGTAGTAATCAAGACTTCCAATATTATCTTGATGGTTGTTATGCAATTAAAATAGACTATCAACCGGTTCTCTTTTGAGCTATATTGTTATATTAGTTTTTTTTTTCATCAATTAGAGGTAGAGCATTATTTATATGTGACCATTCCAGGTAGATATTTGAGAGGATGAAAGAATTCATGCATGGATGCAACCATATGACCTGCTGGTATGATATTCTCGACTTTCTTAACTCTTAAATGTTGCAATCTCTTTAAAAAAATATCTATTTGAAACTTTTGACTATAAACAAATGTAAGTGATGATTAAAAAAGATAACTTTTCAAGAAATTTGTAGCACAAAGAGAGTATGGGATGATGATAATGTGCAAATTGGTAATTCAGAGCCAAAGCTTCTCAAAAAGTAGAAAAGTATTCGGTATTTCATAGCACTTGCGCAAATAAAACGGGTTACAATCTTCACGGGATGGGGAGACTAATCAAATTAGAATGTGATTAGTATTATACAGTTACCTGTTAATCAATTTTCTTAGTGACTTCGTACCTATTTATCCGCGTCTAAATACTTTGACCTTCAATAATTTAAACATTTTGACAAATCAAGTAATCAACATTGATTTTAAACATTACATAATATTTCGGTGACGATTATATAAAGCTGTATTTGGTTTAAAGTTACATTTAAGATGATAAATCCATATTTTTTAGACATATTTACTTGATGGGAGTTCTGCAGGAACAGAGTTGCAGAAAGCTTATGGGCAAACTCAAATGTAGCTTTTAGCGGAACCTAAAGAATCTATATGGTTATACAGCTGCCGAAGCTTATGGAGAATATTTGCTAAATCCACTTTAACAGATAAATTATGGTCGTCATCTTAACATGTATATTATTTATTATTCGTAAGTGATTTTCTAAACAGTAGCAATAGGCATGGGCATAAATCTGTGAGATAAATCGTAATAGTTTATGGATGGGCACACTCCTCTTCATTCAATAAATGTCTATGGAAGTGGTGAAGTTGCTTTAGGAATCTATGGAAGTGGTGAAGTTGCTGAACCGTCCATGATGCTTTTAACATTAGGACTTTTGTTGGAGTCAAGAACAAATGAAGGTAATGCTCGAAAACCCAATAGTTTTGTCAATGTTTTCATATGAAATGTAATTTCTATCTGATGAACACGAGTTTGTTGTACCAAATGGTGTGATACAAACGAAGTGGTTCTATGTAACTAATAACAAAATAAAGGAAGGAATTTATTATATTCAGGTATTATCTCATATATTTTGATTAACATTTGTCGTCACTAAGTGTCAGTTTTATCATTTTCTTTTAATTAACCGTGTATATCATGATTACATACATGTGATATGTGAGTTTAGTTTGTTGTCATAATCTTTAACAGGATGATGGATGTGAAATTTTAATCCAAATGGACTGGAATGACTTCCGTATTAATGGGTTACTCTCATGAGATGAATTTTAAGATGTTGTGTCGTGACAAAGATGTTAATTACACCAATACTATAAAAAAACGTTGTGTATCAAGAGGCTCTTCATAGATTATGAATTTTGTTTACATGTATGGTTTCAATTTTTTCAATAATTTATTTTATTGCAAGACTTGATGTTACAATTATTTATATTATTTGTATCGATATCCTAAAAAACCTATTACTAATATTTTCCTTGAAGATATATAAAAGGTAGCCGCCCAGCGGGCGGGCCTGGAGCTAGTAAGATAATAAATAGATATTATTGATTGTGTTTTGGTGATTACATAAGAATAATTCAGATGCCATGTAAGATAATAAATAGATATTATTGATTGTGTTTTGGTGATTACATAAGAATAATTGTATATGTATTTATAATGAACACTTAGCTTTGTGAACAAGTAATCTAACCCTAAGCCTACAATTGGCTTGGGCCTTAACCTAGTCATCTAACACGTACAAGATGGCGTTACAAGTGAGAAACTTGAATATGTTTTGATCCATATGACTGACTGTAGGCAATATCGATTAAACGTCTCGATTATCATAATGTGGCCAACGTATAAAAAGCTAAAATAATATAACATTGTACATCCTATACGAATACAAAAGAAAATCACCATTTAAGCATGAGAAATACATTATTTGATCAGGCTTTCAAAATTACACTCACAACATGTCGTCGTGAAATAACATTTTTTGTCACAAAATTTACTCATCATGATTTGAATGAGTATTTTTCGTGTTAAGCAATATGGGGAAATAGTAATCTGTTTTCAAAACTGTTAAGAATCATAAGTTGTTGTCAAGGATTGTATTATCAATTAAATGAAACATAATTTAAGAGAAAGTATTGTACCTTGATATAGACCTTGGACTTAGGATCAAATGAGAAATACAATTAAGATGAGAAGAATGAGAAGAAACTACAACCACAAATACTAGATGCACCCATGAAAAATAGATGCATCTCCTATTATTTCTCTTTCCTTATTTAAAATATGTGGCTATAATTTTTTCTCACTCTTCTCATTTCATTAATTCTTCTCACTAGATCCATACTCATAGACCTTGCTCACAAATAAAAACTTAAGAAATAAAGAAGGAAGATTAAAGAAATACCGTGAGTAAGATGTATGGATTATAAAGAAGAATTAATGGGCCTTGTTACCTATACATTACTAAAAAGCCCAATCAAATCTAGTCCATCACGACGCTTCTTAATGTATTCTAATCTTTTTCTCATAAAAATTTGAGATGAAATCATGAAAACTTGTTAAATAAGCCTAAATACTTTAATAAATAGCCAGTGTGTATGTAACAAATTGGTCAATGTACAGAAGAACATTGTGATTTTTTTGACAACTGATGACACTATGATTTTTTATAAGAAAACTAATAAACTTATGAACAATAAAACTCTTTGTTAGAAAACTGATGAACTGATCACCATTACAGTATTATTTTTTGTTGTTCATTAACTCTTTTTATTAATGAACAACATTTTTTATTGATGAACAAATGAACCACTATTTTTAATGACGAACAAATGAGCAGCTTTTTTTTATAGATGAACAACATTTTTTATTGATGAACAAAATGAATTCTTTTTATTGACGAACAACTGAACAACTCCTTTTATTGATGTACAACACTTTTTATTGATAATTTTACAATACCAAATTAAAGTTTGTAAAGAAAAGATAATTAAGAGTTTGCTACATAAATGACCATATTAAGTACATATTATGGTATTCATGTTATATTGTTAACCATCTTATTTTCTTAATTGGTTAGACATTAACGTTATGAAACTCGTGCGTAGCGACGATAATGTATAGTAGCATTAATTTGTGTGTGAAATTGTTTTATGTATGGGTCTTGTGGAGTAAGTGAGATTAAAGAAAATTAATAATTTAAATTATAATTAAGTATTTATATATTTAATAGATTGCATTGCCATTTATAAGTACATGTATTTTAGTTTAACAACATTATAAGTAGTATAGATTTATAATACGAAATTAAAGTTTGTAAAGAAAAGAGAATTAAGACTTTGATACATAAATGGTCATATTAAAATACATATTATGGTATTCATGTTATGTTATTTTTAATAGAAAATATTATATTATAACTTATTATGTAAATTTAAATTGCAGAGTTTTAATACGGAGTACTAGTTTTAACACTCGTGTATGTACGGGGATTCAACATGTAATATGTTTAAAGAAAAGTCTTTAGTTTAATTTTTGTTATCCATATTATCTATACTACATATAAAGGAAAAAGAGTCAAAAGTGAAAAGTGAAAAGTCAATAATGTTGAAAATGTTGAAATGTTAAAATCTTATTAAAGGAAATTATAAATGTAATTAATATTATTATTAAAACACCCCATTACTTAAAAGTACAATGATTTATTCACATTGTACAACCAAATTAAATACAACCAATTAAAACACAAATCGGGTTGACCCGGGACGCTTCAAACCCGACGGGTTGAGCCGGTTTAATTTGACCCATTTTCGACCAAACCTAGAAATTTGACCCGATTTAAATCGACCTATTTTTCGACCGGAACGGTTCAACCGGTTGAACCACCCGGGTCGAACCGGGTTTCAAAACATTATCCATTACTTAAAAGTACAATAATTTATTCACATTGTACAGCCAATTAAAAACATATCTATCAAATTAAATACAATCAATTAAAACAAAAACCGGGTTGACCCGGGACACTTCAAACCCGGACGGGTTGAACCATTTTCGACCCAACCTAGCAAGTTGACCCGGTTTAAATCGATCCATTTTTTGCCTGGAACGGTTCAACCGGTTGAACCACCCGGGTTGAACCAGGTTTCAAAACATTATGTTAAATTTCCAAATCTTCAAACTTTTATTGTTTTTCGTTTATAACCTATAAACTTTTTTTTATCAATAAATTATCTGCCGCTATAAAATCCCGTTGCTATGCACGGGTACTCGTCTAGTTATACAAAATGAGGAAATGCCTTTCTAAAAAAAAAAAAAAATACAAAATGAGGAAACTACTGCAAGTGAGATAAGGAATTAGTTGAAATTGCCAACTTGATTACCTCTAAAAGCTTAATTTGTTTACAATACTTAGCCATAAGTTATTTTTTTCTTCTTCTTTCTTTTGAGGACTCACCCCTACCCGTTAATAGTTCCACATATGCACACATGCACACAAAAATCATACACAAAATTTTATTTTTTTTTGTTATTTTAATATCAATGAATGTTGAAAAAAACTGATGATTAAATGAGCTTGTGCATCTCGTTCGATGAAAATTCTAACCAATCAAGTGCACAATATCCACCACCACGCGTGGTGGTGTTAGTCATGTGTTAACTATCACACGTGTTCAAGGTCGGACGATGCTTTAAGATGGACCGTACTACAAGTCTACAGCCTATCATTAAATTACATCTTATTTGCTTTTTCTTCAAATACAATACATATATTATTGTTTATTAATATCTATGTCATCTTAAAATAAATAAAAACGTGACTGCTTTAGTACACATGATTGAAACAGAGTTACAATGAACAAAATGTATATTATTATCACAAATTCAACTACAAATAGTAAATTCTTATATTTGACCTAATTCAAGTAAATTAGTAATCAATCATAGGGCTTGTGGTCTAGTGGTAAAGGCTTAAGTAGTTAAGCGAGCCCAAGTGTGAGTAGTACCGGTTTGGGTGACCGACCGGGAAGTCCTCACTTGGGAACCACAAGCTCTAATGATATCAGACGAATCGGGAATAGGAGTGGGGTTATCCCCTAAGGAGAGGCTCGCGGTTGGTATCTCTGCCCGAGGATGCGACACTAACTCGAGCCAACAACTAACGATTAACATCTAACAACTAACCCGCCGTTNAATTTATTCACATTGTACAGCCAATTAAAAACATATCTATCAAATTCAATACAATCAATTAAAACAAAAACCGGGTTGACCCGGGACACTTCAAACCCGGACGGGTTGAACCAGTTTAATTTGAACCGTTTTCGACCCAACCTAGCAAGTTGACCCGGTTTAAATCGATCCATTTTTTGCCTGGAACGGTTCAACCGGTTGAACCACCCGGGTTGAACCAGGTTTCAAAACATTATGTTAAATTTCCAAATCTTCAAACTTTTACTGTTTTTCGTTTATAACCTATAAACTTTTTTTATCAATAAACTATGTGTCGCTATAAAATCCCGTTGCTATGCACGGGTACTCGTCTATCTTTACTACCTATAAAGGAAAAAGAGTCAAAAGGTAAAAGTGAAAAGTCAATAATGTTGAAATATTGAAATGTTAAAATATTATTAAAGGAAATCATGAATGTAATGAATATTATTATTAAAACACCCCATTACTTAAAAGTACAATGATTTATTCACATTGTATAACCAATTAAAAACATATCTACCAAATTAAATACAACCAATTAAAACACAAACCGGGTTGACCCGTGACGTTTCAAACCCGACGGGTTGAGCCGGTTTAATTCGACCCATTTTTGACCCAACCTAGAAAGTTGACCCGATTTAAATCGACCTATTTTTCAACCGAAACGGTACAACCGGTTGAACCACCCGGGTCGAACCGGGTTTCAAAACATTATTCATTACTTAAAAGTATAATAAGTTATTCACATTATACAATCAATTAAAAACATATCTATCAAATTAAATACAATCAATTAAAACAAAAACCGGGNTTCAAACCCGACGGGTTGAGCCGGTTTAATTCGACCCATTTTTGACCCAACCTAGAAAGTTGACCCGATTTAAATCGACCTATTTTTCAACCGAAACGGTACAACCGGTTGAACCACCCGGGTCGAACCGGGTTTCAAAACATTATTCATTACTTAAAAGTATAATAAGTTATTCACATTATACAATCAATTAAAAACATATCTATCAAATTAAATACAATCAATTAAAACAAAAACTGGGTTAATCCGGGACACTTCAAACCCGGACGGGTTGAACCAGTTTAATTTGAACCGTTTTCGACCCAACCTAGGAAGTTGACCCGGTTTAAATCGATCCATTTTTTGCCTGAACGGTTCAACCAGTTGAACCACCCGGGTTGAACCAGGTTTCAAAACATTATGTTAAATTTCCAAATCTTCAAACTTTTATTGTTTTTCGTTTATAACCTATAAACTTTTTTTATCAATAAACTATCTGTCGCTATAAAATCCCGTTGCTATGCACGGGTACTCGTCTAGTTTTCTTAATTGGTTAGATGTTAACGTTATGAAAGTTTCAAAAATAAATAGAATAAAATACAAATGGGTAATTATACATATATACATTTAGGATAGTAATCTTTGTGCCATTTAGGTAACTAAAAAAAAAAGGGTGATGTGAGAGACGCCATTTCGTTTACTGTTCATTAGCCGGTCCTCTTAGTGGAGCCGTTCTTTTTCTTGAAAATGAATAGAAAGATATTGAGTATATTTTAAAAGCACTTTATTAAAAAGTAGATGCATCAAAATATAAAAAGTAGCTGCATCACCTTTATTATCCCAACTCAAACATGATTTCTAAAAAAAATCAAAATGAAGCATATATTATTAAAAAAAAACTAAAAACCTTGAAAATTGTGCATCATATACTTAAACCAATTGCATAGCACTCTTAAGTCTATTCAACAAACAGAAACATGCTACATTTTATACTCTAATGCATTAGATAAAAAAAACTATGATGCAATACATTCAGAATCACACATACAAGCCTCTGCTACTAAAAATTAACCAAAACAATTAAAGATTAAAAGCTGATGCATCAAAGTGTAAACTTAGTGCATCAGATGTATAAAATTTTATTGAGACATTTTATCATACATCTTGTGTGCACCTTTTTGAAACATATTTGTATTTGTTTCTTTTCATATCTAAACACTTTATATATAACATATTTAGATCAATAACAACACAAAAAAATGTTATACATATATAAGTGCCACATAATTTTAGCAACAAGTTCATCACAAGGTGTATAAACTACTGGTGCGTCACAATACGAAACTAGTGCATCACAGTATAAAACAAGTGCATCACAGTTATAGAATGTCGTGTAGACATTTTATCAAACACCTGGTGTGCAGATTTCATATACACGTTTCTCATCTCGTTTTTTTCTCAAACCATACTAATTGAATGCTTTATATCAACTAAATACACTAGCAATCAACAAAAAACATATTAACTATTTACCAATTCGAATTAATATAAAGTAAACTGACAAAAAAGTTT
>LBNU01029672.1:57911-80103 GCA_014162995.1 Artemisia annua
TGATATGGGATCTTAGAGCAAACGGTGTTGCAATAACGTGACGAGGGGGCGCTATGGCCTATGGCTAGCATTACCACACCGTGAGGTGGTGGCGTTATTGCTCGAGTTGCTATGGTGTGAGCCATAATGTTTTTTATGTTTTATTTATTCAAATGGGGTTTATTGTTTTGTTTGTGTTTGTTTGTATGTATTTGTTTGTGTGTGTTAGAGCATAAGGTATAATAACATGTCAAACCTTTATTTTTGTTGTCACGATTTAATACCAACATCACTTATATCACCAAAATCATCATCTCTCATAACATGCTATAACATCCTTTTTTGGAACCCACCATTTTAATTTCTTTTTTTATTTTTTTAAAACAACTAATATTTCATTTATTAAAAATAAAATTTACAAATCTATATATATATATATATATATATATATATATATATATATATATATATATATATATATATATATATATATATATATATATATATAACTAAAAAATTGAAACTTAACAATCTTAAAGGCTAAAACTGACAAAATAACATATTTAAAGGTTTAAAATGAGAAAAACAAAAAACAAAATAAAAAATACAACAAATATGCAACTCTTTTTCAACCTTTAAATCACGATCTTCTTTTCAAATAAAACACACACTATACACAAACCTATTAAGTGGACAAAATGTGCTTTATGTAGATGGAATCGTGTTTGGCGCGGGGTACCAACAGTGCCATGGCGCCTCCGTACGAGTGCCATCTAAGCACAACGTCGGTCTAACGTCATAGCACCTGGTGCTTTTAGGGAAGACAAAGTGGGGAAGACCATAGGTATGTGTATATTTTTTTATTTTTATTTTTTTCTTTTTGATTTTTTTATTTGAAACCTTTGTATATATTGAATTTTTAATTTATACCCCTAAACTTTGACAAGTCTATATAATTAGTCTAAATTATAAAACATATTGTAAATTTAATCCTTTTTTTTTTTTTAATGTTACATATTTTTATATAAACGTAATTTACTTTTAATAATGAGAATTTAAATTGTTTAAAAAAAAAGAAAAAAAAAAGGTTTCACAAAAGGGGTGTTATAGCTTGAGTTACAAAGGAAGTTGGTTTGGGTATGTTAGTTACGGGATTGTGTTAAAAGAAAAACTGATGTGACATGACGTGGTACCAAAAAGTGAGTATTGCTTAAGCAACTACACCCTTTGCTCTTACATTTAGTAACATGTCAATCTCTTATATAATACTACGTAAGAGAACATACAAAACAAACAATCAAATCTATGAGTATTTTCAATTAGACTAATGGGATAGCTTGTTTTTTTTCCTTGTAGGCGAAATTTAGCATTCCTATTAGTGAACTGAAATACAAATTTGAAAAAGCAAATGGTCAAACTTTGATAAATTTGGCAGAGAAATTTGGTGCAGAAAAAAAACGTAAAAATATAAATGTCTAATTTGCGAAAACAAAAACTAAAAATAATAAATAATTAATAAAGCTCTGGTTGTTAACTTTTAAATAAAATTATATAGATTTAAGTTAATACAGTATCAATTTCCATGTTTTTTAATAACTTAATAAATTTATCAAATACTACCTAGATGCCTGTTAAACTTTATATCTATTTTAAAAAAGAATAACATATATGTTATTATATTTATAAATATTATTATCATTATAGATTAAATTAACGTATATGCAAGGGATTATAAATATCAATATGACAAAATGAGTTAATGTCATCTGTAAATGATTACATGAGATTGTGCATATACTAACGACTCATGTTATTTTTCTTTGTGAGCTTAATAAGAATATCCAGAAAGGTAATTTTTTATTATTCGTTTTCAATAACGACTCATGTTATTCTTCTTAATTAGATTAACCAATGCGTAAATAAGTTTAATTAAATATTAAATATGACTGATATTATTATTAACGGGAATATAATATCCAAATGAAAGCACAAGTTAATGTGATATGAATATAAATATAAGAGATTTACATATAACAATGACTCTGTAGAAACTAGAAGGGGGGGTTGAATAGTTTCACTGTTTATAATTACTTGTTTAAATGTTTCGCCTCTTTTAGGTCCATTTATGTTTCTTTTATAAACTTGTTGATTTTACTAGTTATGTGATATCTAATTAACTAGTTGCAAAAGCATAATATAAGTAAAGTAAAGAGTAAAGGAAAGAACACAAACAAAGAAGACGCCGAGATTTGTAGTGGTTCGGCACGAAGCTCACTCTTCGTCCTCTCCACTCTCCGAGTACTACACTCGAGAGTTTTCAATCACTATGTCAATACACTCTTTCAGGCGGAGCAAACCGCGCGTACACAAGCTTACACCAAATTTAACGACACTAAGCAGAATGTCGAGTTCTAATCCTAGCTAGAACCAATCTACACCAAGGCCCATGTGGCCACACGAACAAGCACTCTTGTCCCACTTATATCGACACACGATCCAAGCCTTCACACGAACGAGCACTCCCATTCACTTAAACCTTCACCCAATTCAAGCCTTCACACACGGACTTCACTAAGTCCTAATTTTCACACCAGAACTCAACTAAGTTCTAGTCTAACCACCACTACACACAACTATTACAAGTTCTAATCTTGGTAAACCACTTCTTGAACTTTCACCCTTGTCCAAGTTAACCCTAACACAACTAGTCACGACTCACACACAAGTCGGATACACAATATTACAAATTTACAAATGAGAGAATAGGAGGAAGAAGAGAATCGTAACACTTGCTACATTTGTGTGTGGACTCATATAACACTTCGATTCTTGATGACTTCGAGTGTTCTTCTCTTGCACTTTGATATAGAGGATGAGAGAATCACTTATAAACACATACCAACATGTTATAGCGATCAAAGATAGAAGAAAGGAAGAACAGAAAGTTTTTGTGCTAAGAGGGTTGGTTTTCTAAAAAGGAACAGTTCAGTATTTATAGCCGTCAGGAGGACCGTGGACGGTCCTTTATATAGGTCACGGTGCTTTATCGCTAAGGGACCGTCAGTCCATTTAAGGGACCGTCCCGACAGACGCTCCTCTTTTTGTACTGACGTGGTGAAAGTTTATCTAGTGAAAAACTTAACTGTTTTGAAGGGAAATATAGCTGTTACAATATTTGAATTTGAATTTATTTTTTTAATAAAACATTTCTTTAAAAACACAAAAATACTTTTGTGAAAAATGTTTTGTCATACATAAAAATGTAAGGTTTAGTGAAAATAAATTTTTTGATCACTTTACTAGTGTCGGTATAGAGTTTTTTCATACCTGAAGTGACGTTGTACTAGATACGTGAAAGAAACGAGTTTCCTCGATTAAAAACTTATTAACCGTAACTTTACGTAACACGTTTTTATATTTTATGATTATCAAAACGTATGAAGACAGAATAATGCAAATAACGTTTTTGACATTATTTGTATTAACAATCTCCCCATTCTTGATGATTACAAAATATAAACTCATTTTAGGTAAATTTATGTATTGATAAATTTTTAATGAGTTTTCGTTTACTTCTCCCCATTTTTGTATAATCAAAAAGGCTTCGTCAATGTGTAGAGAGAAAAGAAATCGACGGAACTAATGCTCCCCCTAGATAAGGGCACCGGGGAATCGAGCTATGGTATTGTGCTACAAAACAAGTTAGAGTACAAAGCACATACATGTATATCGAAGAGTATAAAGGGGTTGAGAAGAGAAATAAGATAGATAGAAAGTGATAATAGAAGGGTGAAATCAAGTAAATAGCACGAATCAGATAAAGAAGAGAAGAGAAATCATATTTGTAACCTTTACTGGGGACGGTCCTTTAGATAAGGGACCGCCATGTCAATAAGGAACCGCCGCCAGTGGGCGTCTTAGTTGACAGTTGTGTTGTGATTTTAGTATTTTTCCCATTTTTAAGGTTGGTTAATTTGGTCTATTTTCAAGTCAACTATTATAAATATCACAACATATTAACATAATTTAAACCTAAATTCATTCATTCATTCATGATAAGCATACATGATAGAACACATACACTACATAATCATCATATAATATTATAATCTTACAACATCATACAACAAGTAACACAACAAGCTACTTTCTAGAGCATGTTTTGCCCAAAAGATAACTTTCAATTGATTATTTTTGTTACACCACTTCTTGGACTTTCACCCTTGTCCAAGTTAACCCTAACACAACTAGTCACGACTCACACACAAGTCGGATACACAATATTACAATATTTACAAATGAGAGAATAGGAGGAAGAAGAGAATCGTAACACTTGCTACGTTTGTGTGTGGACTCATATAACACTTCGATTCTTGATGACTTCGAGTGTTCTTCTCTTGCACTTTGATATAGAGGACGAGAGAATCACTTATAAACACATACCGACATGTTATAGTGATCAAAGATAGAAGAAAGGAAGAACAGAAAGTTTTTGTGCTAAGAGGGTTGGTTTTCTGAAAAGGAACAGTTCAGTATTTATAGCCGTCAGGAGGACCGTGGACGGTCCTTTATATAGGTCACGGTGCTTTATCGCTAAGGGACCGTCAGTCCATTTAAGGGACCGTCCCGACAGACGCTCCTCTTTTTGTCCTGACGTGGTGAAAGTTTATCTAGTGAAAAACTTAACTGTTTTGGAGGGAAATATAGCTGTTACAATATTTGAATTTGAATTTATTTTTTTAATANGTATTTATAGCCGTCAGGAGGACCGTGGACGGTCCTTTATATAGGTCACGGTGCTTTATCGCTAAGGGACCGTCAGTCCATTTAAGGGACCGTCCCGACAGACGCTCCTCTTTTTGTCCTGACGTGGTGAAAGTTTATCTAGTGAAAAACTTAACTGTTTTGGAGGGAAATATAGCTGTTACAATATTTGAATTTGAATTTATTTTTTTAATAAAACATTTCTTTAAAAACACAAAAATACTTTTGTGAAAAATATTTTGTCATACATAAAAATGTAAGGTTTAGTGAAAATAAATTTTTTGATCACTTTACTAGTGTCGGTATAGGGTTTTTTCATACCTGAAGTGACGTTGTAGTAGATACGTGATAGAAACGAGTTTCCTCGATTAAAAACTTATTAACCGTAACTTTACGTAACACGTTTTTATATTTTATGATTATCAAAACATATGAAGACAGAATAATGCAAATAATGTTTTTGACATTATTTGTATTAACAATCTCCCCATTCTTGATGATTACAAAATATAAACTCATTTTAGGTAAATTTATGTATTGATAAATTTTTAATGAGTTTTCGTTTACTTCTTCCCATTTTTGTATAATCAAAAAGGCTTCGTCAATGTGTAGAGAGAAAAGAAATCGACGGAACTAATGCTCCCCCTAGCTTAGTGCTCCCCCTAGATAAGGGCATCGGGGAATCGAGCTATGATATTGTGCTACAAAACAAGTTAGAGTACAAAGCACATACATGTATATAGAAGAGTATAAAGGGGTTGAGAAGAGAAATAAGATAGATAGAAGGTGATAATAGAAGGGTGAAATCAAGTAAATAGCACGAATCAGATAAAGAAGAGAAGAGAAATCATATTTGTAACCTTTACTAGGGACGGTCCTTTAGATAAGGGACCGCCATGTCAATAAGGAACCGCCGCCAGTGGTCGTCTTAGTTGACAGTTGTGTTGTGATTTTAGTATTTTTCCCTTTTTTAAGGTTGGTTAATTTGGTCTATTTTCAAGTCAACTATTATAAATATCACAACATATTAACATAATTTAAACCTAAATTCATTCATTCATTCATGATAAGCATACATGATAGAACACATACACTACATAATCATCATATAATATTATAATCTTACAACATCATACAACAAGTAACATAACAAGCTACTTGCTAGAGCATGTTTTGCCCAAAAGATAAATTTCAATTGATTATTTTTTACTAAACATATGGAGAAGAAGGTGGAGCCGAAGGTGGCATGGAAGCAAGAGGAGTTGGTTTTATGATAGGTTGGGAAAGAAGATACTCAAGGTGGCCAAACATGAGGTGGAGTGAGAGTAGTTTTGGGCCTTTTGTTTGAGTTTTGCAAAGAAGTAGAAGAGGATGCCATTGTAGGAGATGAAGAAGAGATAAAGAGTGATGGTGATAAGGCTGAAGATGAAGAGAGGATGAGTTTAAATAAACCAAGTATAGTTATGATTTGGGCAAAGCATGCATTAGGAAATTTTAAGTACATAAAATTGTTTATCTAAACATGGAAAACATGGTCATAATCATGCAATAGGTTTAGGATTGCAGAAAAGAAGAAAAAAGTGCAAAAATCCGTGACTCCCAGAGGACGGTCCGTTAAATACTAGACGGTCCTTTATTGATAAGGGACCGCCAGCAGTGGGTTTCCAGATTTTTGCCCAGTTTTTCATTTCTGCAACCTGCAAGTATCTGAATATCTGCAGTATTGTATAGTGCTATATCTTATGTAGATATGTTTAAGATAATCATGCAATCAAGAAGAAGACATTTAATCAAGACATAAAGTGATTCTTATAAGCATGTTAGAAGCAAGTTGCACATACTTTAGCTGAAATAATTAGCGAGCATGCATCCACAGATTAAAGGATTCAGGTTAAAACAAGAGTTAACAAGTCTTAATAATCCAAATGCATAAGAAACAAACAGTTAAAGAGATAACAATTCAATCCTATTAAATGAGCCTGCATTCATGGCGTTGCTTTCTTGAGAGTGATTTTGACTTGCTCTTGTTGCATGACATTCTTGACTTTAGCCTGTTCCTCTTTCTCGAGTGTAGGATCATCATAGATGTCGTAGTCGACAGAGGATGAAGAGATGAAAATGGAAGAAATATGGGTCTCGTTTATGGGTTCCATATCGGGATTGAAGAGAGAGTATTGAGGACCACGAAGATATTGATGAAAATTCATGAGGTACAGTAAAACCTCTATAAATTAATAGTGTTGGGACCGGGATAATTTATTAATTAAGCGAGATATTATTATATCAATAATTTATTAATTTAGAGAGGTTTACGTATGTCCTTTAAATTTTCAAGTCTAATATACTAGTTACAACGTATACGAGTTAGATATGAAAATTAAATTAGAAAAACAAATTCCAATTAACATTTTGTGAATTCNACTAAACATATGGAGAAGAAGGTGGAGCCGAAGGTGGCATGGAAGCAAGAGGAGTTGGTTTTATGATAGGTTGGGAAAGAAGATACTCAAGGTGGCCAAACATGAGGTGGAGTGAGAGTAGTTTTGGGCCTTTTGTTTGAGTTTTGCAAAGAAGTAGAAGAGGATGCCATTGTAGGAGATGAAGAAGAGATAAAGAGTGATGGTGATAAGGCTGAAGATGAAGAGAGGATGAGTTTAAATAACCAAGTATAGTTATGATTTAGGCAAAGCATGCATTAGGAAATTTTAAGCACATAAAATTGTTTATCTAAACATGGAAAACATGGTCATAATCATGCAATAGGTTTAGGATTGCAGAAAAGAAGAAAAAAGTGCAAAAATCCGTGACTCCCAGAGGACGGTCCGTTAAATACTAGACGGTCCTTTATTGATAAGGGACCGCCAGCAGTGGGTTTCCAGATTTTTGCCCAGTTTTTCATTTCTGCAACCTGCAAGTATCTGAATATCTGTAGTATTGTATAGTGCTATATCTTATGTAGATATGTTTAAGATAATCATGCAATCAAGAAGAAGACATTTAATCAAGACATAAAGTGATTCTTATAAGCATGTTAGAAGCAAGTTGCACATACTTTAGCTGAAATAATTAGCGAGCATGCATCCACAGATTAAAGGATTCAGGTTAAAACAAGAGTTAACAAGTCTTAATAATCCAAATGCATAAGAAACAAACAGTTAAAGAGATAACAATTCAATCCTATTAAATGAGCCTGCATTCATGGCGTTGCTTTCTTGAGAGTGATTTTGACTTGCTCTTGTTGCATGACATTCTTGACTTTAGCCTGTTCCTCTTTCTCGAGTGTATGATCATCATAGATGTCGTAGTCGACAGAGGATGAAGAGATGAAAATGGAAGAAATATGGGACTCGTTTATGGGTTCCATATCGGGATTGAAGAGAGAGTATTGAGGACCACGAAGATATTGATGAAAATTCATGAGGTACAGTAAAACCTCTATAAATTAATAGTGTTGGGACCGGGATAATTTATTAATTAAGCGAGATATTATTATATCAATAATTTATTAATTTAGAGAGGTTTACGTATGTCCTTTAAATTTTCAAGTCTAATATACTAGTTACAACGTATACGAGTTAGATATGAAAATTAAATTAGAAAAACAAATTCCAATTAACATTTTGTGAATTCACATTCACAAACAAATTGAATTGTCAAGTTCATCATTTTTGAATAAGTAAAAAGTTAGTTTTGTTGGAACAAGTTATAATTACGTATGACCTTAATTGAATTAATTGAATTTGTACATATTCCAATTACGTATGGCCTTTATATATATATATATGGAATTTTTTAGGAATTATTAATTTATAATTTCGTTGGGACCAATATATATATATATATATATATATATATACACACACACACTAGGGTTTCAAAAAAATTATTATCTTATTATTTTATCGATTGGAGTCTAAATTTGTACTGGTCCCAAGTTAGGACCAGACAAATTATTAATTTTATCGAGGTTATTAATTTATTGAGTATTAATTTATAGAGGTTTTACTCTAGTGATAAAGACGAGTTAGGAACATCCCACAGGGTATCAATTTGTTTTTGCTACCCTTGAGATGTACAATTCGCTTAGCGAAGAAATAGGCGAGATTGTAGGGTTGTTGAGTGTGTAGACAGTACATCATGTGAGCACAACACGTCGGGAGTTGCTCACGAATACCTTTAAGACCGAGAGTGTTTTCTTTCAAGATAACTGCCCAGTTAAGCAGTTCTTCACGAACTTCCGCCAAACGAATTTTCTTTGGATCGGTGAAGGGAATGTACCTATGAGTACGAAGGAGTTTGGCAAATTCGCTTTAAGGGGGTATGTAGGCGCAGTAGGGACTGTTCTCTTCTCTATAGTTGAAGAGTGACTCAAGACACCAATCTTCGGTATAGGCACATTGCCCATGATTGGGGATTCGGAGAATTTGAGCAAATTGCTCAAGAGTTAAGACAAATTTGAAGTTTCTAATCCAAAACCACAGTGACAAGGATTGATCCTCATTACGTACGAGTTCAACTTGTCGGAAGAATTCTAACACAAAACGAGGACAGATTTGTTCGTTGATATAAAGCAAGCAATCGAACCTATAGCATGAAATGAGGTGTTGATGTCTCTGTGATAGATTAAGGAGGGATAAACAATTTGTCCCTCATGAAAACGACGAGTTTCAAGATTCACATAGGGACGAATGTGACTTCCAGGAGTGGTTGGCTCACGAGATATTCTCGGAGCGTAAGAGTCGGTGCGAAGATGATCAAAATCATATTCGTGTGACATTATGTTCCCTATCAGAAGATAAATGACATGGTTATTATTTTTAAATATTGAGTGTTATAATCATTAAAACATTATGTTTTTCCTCCTTCTAAAACTTGTTTTAATTTTTAATTCAAGTGAATGTTTTTGACATGTATTAACAATGTTTGATTATGTTTTTGTAATGTTTTAAAACATGATTAATGATAACACATTAAGTTGGGGATTTTGACATATTTCAAAACTTTTCTTGTTTGATCAAAACATATGTAGGTGTTGCATTGTTGTACGTGATGCAAGACTCGATTATTAAGATGTCTTTACATTCATGGCAAGATCATGGATGTAAATTCGTGTCCTCGAGTTGCTTCCTTCATACATCTAAAGACACAACTTGCAAGAAAACTTGGTACCCAATTTCTCATGGGTCCGAGATGGTTAGTCCGAGACATCCATTGCACTTATATGCAAATGGTGTGGATGTCAACAAAGAATTATAATGTTCCTTTACATTTTATTCCTATTTATTTAGACAATTATCACTAGTGATGGTTTTTAAAATCTTCATTGATCATTGTTTTAACACATCTTATTTTTCAAAACAATTAATTTCATATTTGTCTAAGTGGTTTGACAACTTTTATTTGTTTTGACTTGCTTGTTGAAGACTCACATGAATCGTAACCTAAGCCCGTTCTATCTGCAAATGTCTTTTGACTATTTAACAAATTTTTAAGAGACTTAGAGCTCTTTTCAAATCTAGCTAGAGTATTAGCCATTTTATTAGCTTTCTTAAATCTCATTTTTATAATCTTGACACATCTTACATTCTAGATCAATTTCTATACCACTTTCAAGTCTAGACATTTTATCTTCTAAGATGACTTGTTTTTCAAGATTACTTTCGTATGACCTTAACGATTCATTCTCCAAAAATGATTTTCTACTTATGTTGCATAGATTATTAAGTTCATTTTCTATTTTTGAAAACTCTAGAATGAATGGGTCATAACAAAAGTGTTCAATTTTAGAATGTACCTTACTTGAAGAATCAACCTTTTGACAAGTTTCACATTCAATATACACGTTGTCGTCTCCATCGGTATCACTCCAAGACTCATTGTTGAGTTCACTTCCTAGGTTGCTTATATGGTCCTTGTCGGCGTCATTACCTACATCAAAAACATTTGAACTAGTAGTACATGTATCTAGCTCAACTAAATGTCTATCTAATGACTTGTTTTCACATGTGAAAAGTAGTTCAAGACTATTTCCATCATCTTTGGCTTGACCATTTTCTTGATGAAAGTTTAAACTATTTTTCCACAAGTCATTTGCCGTTTGACATAAAATTATTCTTTCATATTCAATTTTCGGCAAAGTTTTATAAATCAATATTTTTGCTTCAATATTTTTGCAAAACTTTCTTTTGAAATTTTGATTATCAAAGTTCGTTTTCATTGGTTGAAAATCACCAATTGAAATGACATGCCAAAGATCATGATCTATTGATTTCACATAACTTTTAAATCTATTTTTCCATTCAACAAAAATAACATTTTCGAAAAATGGTGGTTCATTCAAAGAATGCCCTTCTAGATATCTTTCAGACTCCATAGATCGATTCAAGTTTTAAAGTACAATATACTCTAAATATCTTGATAACCTGTCTCTGATACCAATTGTAGAAACTAGAAGGGGGGGTTGAATAGTTTCAATGTTTATAATTATTTGTAAAATGTTTGGCCTCTTTTAGGTCCGGTTATTTTTCTTTTATAAACTTGTTGATTTTACTAGTTATGTGATATCTAATTAACTAGTTGCAGAAGCATAATATAAGTAAAGTAAAGAGTAAAGGAAAGAACACAACCAAAAGAGACGCCAAGATTTATAGTGGTTCGGCACGAAGCTCACTCTTCGTCCTACTCCACTCCCTGAGTATCAAACTTGAGAGTTTTCAATCCCTATGTCAACACACTCCTTCAGGCGGAGCAAACCGTATACAAGCTTAACGACACTAAGCGGAATGTCGAGTTCTAATCCTAGCTAGAACTAATCTACACCAAGGCCCACGTAGCCACACGAACAAGCACTCTTGTCTCACTTAGATCGACACACGATCCAAGCCTTCACACAAACGAGCACCCCCGTTCACTTGAACCTTCACCCAACTCAAGCCTTCACACACGGACTTCACTAAGTCCTAATCTTCACACTAGAACTCCACTAAGTTCTAGTCTAACCACCACTACACACAACTATTACAAGTTCTAATCTAGGTACACCACTTCTTGGACTTTCACCCTTGTCCAAATTCACCCTAACAAAACTAGTCACGACTCACACACAAATCGGATACACAATATTACAATATTTACAAATGAGAGAATAGGAGGAAGAAGAGAATCATAACACTTGCTACATTTGTGTGTTGACTCATATAACACTTCGATTCTTGACGACTTCGAGTGTTCTTCTCTTGCACTTTTATATAGAGGATGAGAGAATCACTTATAAACACATACCGACATGTTATAGTGATCAAAGATAGAAGAAAGGAAGAACATAAAGTTTTTGTGCTAAGAGGGTTAGTTTTCTGAAAAGGAACAGTTCAGTATTTATAGCCGTCAGGAGGAGTGTGGACGGTCCTTTATATAGGTGACGGTCCTTTATCGCTAAGGGACCATCAGTTCATTTATGGGACCGTCCCGACAGACGCTCCTCTTTTTGTCCTGACGTGGTGAAAGTTTATCTGGTGAAAAACTAAACTGCTTGGAGGGAAATATAGCTGTTACAATATTTGAATTTGAATTTATTTTCTTAATAAAATATTTCTTTAAAAACATAAAAATACTTTTGTAAAAAATGTTTTGTCATACATAAAAATGTAAGGTTTAGTGAAAATAAATTCTTTGATCTCGTTACTAGTGTCGGTATGGAGTTTGTTCATACCTAAAGTGACGTTGTAGTAGATACGTGGAAGAAACGAGTTTCCTCGATTAAAAACTTATTAACCGTAACTTAAACTTTGTCTTTAAATTCATGAAGTGTCATTACGTACTATTAAACACGCATAACGTTTACAACATGATTAATAGTTTAATTTTAACAACATCAACCTCAACATAATGTCAGTTAAATAAAACATTCGTCCAACAAAAATCTATACAAAATCTTAATAGTTACCGCAAGATTTTAACCAGTATCCGCATATGTGAACAATTAAATAAAAGCTATTTGCAGGCTTGTTTCATTACATATAATCCTTCTAGCTAGCTCTTCACTATAATCTAAGACAATATAATTATGCGTTCAAAATACATTATACATTAACATATATATTATCAATTTTTTCATGTCATGTTCAACCTAGATAAGTTTGACTCTTCTCAAAGTCTATATTTACAAAAATTTATTACAATTAATAAGGTTTATAAAAGGGCCTGTTGCGGATGTATTCTTCTATAAACATTACTCATGAGTATTTAGATGCCCAAACATGCACCAACATATATAATTTGATATCACATAAATGACTTTCGCTGATTTTTCTTGATTTTCCTCTTTGGTTGTCCGATGAACAATTCTGTTTCCACATCTGATATATCCTCATTTTCCATGTCCATAGAATTTCCGTCCCTTTCTACTGATCCGGCTATCATTTGAAGATACTACAGAAATGTGTATGCAACATGCATGAGGTATGTTATTTAAACCAAGTTTGTTTTGGCTCTACTCTAAACTAATATTAACAGGTTGTACCTGGTAGAAGATAGACAACTAGCTTGAAGCATAAAGTTCTACGTAAACTTTTACAAGATTTTAAAAGGGAAGTTAATTATGTTAACATGTTTTTTGGTAGTTAGCGAATGACGAGTTTTACATGTTAAACACATGCCAAATCATGTATGAGTTTATGCATGGCTCTGAGTTTCATCTTGCTTACTCATAAACTTTGCCACCATTGAAGTTAACAGTACAACATATAAATTAACAAAATCCAACTTACCTTCTCGTTAAGTTCTGCATTTTCAGCTTTATGCATTTTCTCCTAAGTATATAAAAAACAAAGTAAACAATTTGTTAGTAACTTTTTCAATTATTAATTACTGTCATTAGTGTAAAATATAACTATACACTCTCAATATGATTGATAAAATTGGATAAAAAATTAGTAGAATTTTTAGTTGACTAAGAAATTTAAAAATTATTGTTTTTGATTACCTTTGATTGTAACTGTTCAACCTTTTCACCGTAAACTTGCATCTACACCATATAAAAAAAAAGAGAGAGGTTAAAGATGAACACAAAATAAACCTAGAAAACGTTTCAAATCAAGAATCAATATAGTCAAGAATAAATTTCTAGAAAAAAAAATACATAAAATAATAAGTAAAAAGGTTTTAATTTTATAGAAAAGTCAACCTTTCTTGCTCTAATAATGCAAACACTCCTCTCTAGCTGCTGTTCAATTTGTAACAGTTCTTCAATGGTGCTTGATCCCAGACCTTCTCCCAGTATTTTCCTATAAGAGTGATGCAGTATTATAGTATTTGTGTTTCTTTCCTAAAACAGCATAAAAAAATGTTGACATTATAAGTTTACTCCACAGTTTCAACAAAACAATGAAAATGAAATGTATTCCGATATCGCATCTCTTTTTACATTTCTTTTAGCATACGCAAATTGATTCTTGTTATGACGTTCTCAAATAATTAATATTCGGTTTTAAGTGTTTTTTATGAAGGTATTATAATTAAGCGTCAAAACACCCCCCCTAGACCGACTTTGTTGGAATGCATTCATAATAACTTGATAAGGTTGCATTGAAATAGTTATAATTGAGAGTTTATGCCAAGTACAAATAATTTGCCAAGTACAAATAATTTCTATATGTGATGAAATAGATAAAGATGAGTTAATTGATGGTATAATAGCTATATAATTAAGACTACAGTTTGCACCTTTTTGCAACTTCTAAGAGCTCTATCTCCTTCGCCATATCTGCAACCAACT
Organism: Artemisia annua; assembly: GCA_014162995.1. Taxonomy (NCBI): domain Eukaryota; kingdom Viridiplantae; phylum Streptophyta; class Magnoliopsida; order Asterales; family Asteraceae; genus Artemisia; species Artemisia annua. Next base: position 72,427 of record LBNU01029672.1, read on the forward strand.
GCCTCATATGCTTCCATTGAATAGAACCAAAGAATAAAATTAGTTCTAAAGGTTAATAATCAAAATCAAAATCAAATTCAAGATTCATTGATATCGATTTAAGACACGTCTTGTTGTTGAATAAAGAGCAAACCTGGACATCTTCTGGACATGGAGAATTCTGGATACGAGTCTCTTTAACATGACGCCTATAACGCTCCACTGTCTCTTTCATGCTGAACACATTCACAGCACAAATAATGTATGCAGTTAATCGAGTTGCAACAAACTAGATTGATGCTCATGTAAGTTATCATATTTTCAAAGTTTCAAGTGACAACCAACTCAAGCTTACAAACCTGGGCCGTTATGTTATGCTATCATAGCTAGATAAATCTAGTAATTGAAGATCCTTTCATATATAATACGTATGTATATTTCTTAGGATTCCATTTTAATTGACAAATTTCATCTATTTGAAAATTCATTATCCATGCTATAAATTGGACCCTTGTAGCGCCCTACCAATTTCCCAGTAATTTTTGCCTAGTGTCTTGCTATGCTATGATCAATTTGCCGTTAAAAAAAGAGAGTATGTAAGCAAACTTACAAGTTTTTTGCCTAGTGTTTAGTATATACGCATACTTACAAGTGTATGCACAGAATGTGTATGCATGGTCGATTAAAAATATAAGAATGAACACATAAAGTTAATCTAACAAAAGGTAAAACCTTGAACTTGCAAATTCATATAATTTGCCTTTTGGGGAGAAGATGATGAGAGCAACTTCAGCATCACAAAGTACTGAAAGCTCAAAAGCTTTCTTTAACAAACCATTCCTTCTCTTGGAAAATGTCACTTGTCTACTTGTAGCATTTTCTATCCTCCTCAACTGAGTCTTCCCCCTCACCATCTTCAAACCTTATAAACATAAGCAAATTTATTACTAAATACTCCTGAATTAACACCCACTTAGTTATAAAATACACATACATAAACATATATATATATATATATAACACCTTTAATCGTTGTATTTTTGTTCATGGTGGCTTAACGGAAAGCAAGTAAAGCTAGGGCTTTAGGCCCCAATTTTTTAAGGACCCCGATTTTTCAGGACATTGTATATATATAAAGTAAGTCACATGTTTTTAAGATAGCATCTTTATAGATCCGATTATATAAGGCCCCAAATAACCGATAAATGTTAAATAATTGAAGATTTTGGGCCTCTTTTGTTTTTAGTTTTTATGCTTACAAGTTGTAGAAATTTAAGCCTAATATATCAGGTATATAAAAGGCCTACTCTTCATGAAAAATAAGCAAATACGAGTATTAAATTAATTAGCCTATTTAAATTCCGGTTAGAAGGTTTGTTATCCATTTTTTTTTTAACAAAGGTTTGTTATCCATTTAAAGGCCCATTTTTCAATAATACTTGATTGTACACTAGATATAAGTCTCACTAAACAAATGTCTATTATAATAAGATGCTTGGATGTATTGTCATCAAATACTATAAAAGTTATGGAATACTTCTAGGATTTTTAGAAGTAGATGATACAAGTACTAAAGGCCTTTTCGATGTTATTTTGGATGAAATTTAAAATACTTGATTTGATTTTAGATGACATAAGAGAACAAGGCTAATATAATAGGTCTAATGTTATTTTGTGGAATGAAAGGTAAACATCTTGGGGTACAAAAACGGCTTTTAGATACTACTCCTAATTTATGCCATGTGGTTGTCATAGTTTAAATTTAGTACTATGTGTCATTGTGTCTATGTGACATGGCTAATTCTTGTTCAAAAGCCTCTCGATCAGCTTTTTGGAGTAGTACAAAGTATATATACTTTATTTTCTTCATCTCCTAAAAGATGACAAATCCTACATGATCATATCCAAAATGTATACCGTTATCACAAACACATTGAGAAGTTGCGTAGAAAGTGTCAATGCAATAAGATATCAACCTCTACTAATACGAGCTGCTTTATATGCGTTGAATAATGTTTGCATCAAACCTAAAGCAAAATGCGATTCAAAAACTCTAGCTAAACATAAAACATGAACTAGTTAACTTTGAATTTTTGTTAAGAATGGTTATTTGGTATGATGTGTTGTTTGCAATCAATTCCGTTAGTAAAAATCTACAATCAAAAGATATTTGTATTAATGATGCTATTAAACAATTAGAAGGTCTCGTTTCGGTGACACTTGCTTATATTGCATATACTTAACTATAGTAGATATCTAAATTCTTTTCTCAATGCTTATATTGCAAACAGAATAAATGTTAACTGTTTCGGTGACAGTTGCTTCGGCGGAAAGAAGTTTGAAATGTCACAAGAAACATTAAATGGATTGACTCATTTATCGACTTGAAATTAAAATACTATATGATATTAATTTTAAAGGTTTATATCAAAGATTTCGCATAAAAAATAATTTCATATAAACAATTTTTTGGTAAATAACTTTGACAAAAAGGTCCCGTCTTAAAGTTTCGCTTTAAGCCTCCGTGAAGGTTGAGCTACCACTGTTTTTGTTGGATTTTCCCAACAAGAAAAGAGAACCAACGCTAACTAGATGTATTATTGGAATCCATATTGTCAGGGGAGGCCCGGAGGGGGTGCAAACCCGATTCCCACACAGGGCACATTTTCGAATGGGGCACAAATTTTTGGAAATTTTTTAAACTGTGAAGAGCTAATCAACCAATTTGCTATGAAGAATGCTAGGAGAACTTCACGAATCATCGGTTAACTACTATGGTATGTATTTTTAATACTATGATTTTGTTATGGATATAATTAATTGTTATAACACTAGTTATTATTTACAAAAAAAGAAAATTTGCTAGGAGTTAGGGGCATTTTTTTCTTGGCTCGCACTGGGTACTCAAATCCACAGGGCCGTCACTCCATATTGTGTAAAAATGTACTAAATTTCATGTGCTCGAGATTCACCAAATACTTAACCAATAAAGAAGATTGCTAATCCACTTAATCCGTTATCAGCATTTATGTGATTTAGATCCATCAAGCACATAAGGACATGAAATTCCTAACTAACGAGATCCCGTCAAATAATATTGTTAAGTTTGAAAACCATTTATCAGCATGCATGAATTGAAGTTTAGTAAAATCTTTGTGTTATCTAGATCCACCAAAGGTATATCTTTCTTGAGCTTGTTATTATGTTGTATTTCTTAGGTGAGCTCGTGTGTTTTGTACTTTCGCTTCTCGTTAGTTTGTTTTTAAACATTTGTAGTTCAAAAAGTTAATGAAAAGAAACATCGAAGTATTAACAAGAACCCGAAAACCCTAAACAAATCGATTCATTTAGCATACGTGTACTCGATCTTGTTCTATCCAACCAGGCCTCAGATCCTTAACCTAGTAGGATATAAGTTTGAATCTTAGACATATGGATGATGGATCCATCAAACAAATGGAAAACACAAAACCATTATCAAATCTTGAACTAAAATAAAGACCACATCAAGTGAAAATCATTATGTTGCTCTTAACCTGGCATTGAATTTCTTATTATTTTGTCCATCAAATTCAAAGCAAATCAAATGAAGTAAAATTTCTACAATTGAATCCAACAAACACAAACCTTAAAACCCTTGCCGATTCATCAACGAAAACACTAAGCTTTTATTTAAAGCATCAAATAAGAAAGATATCCAAAAAGTTACATGGCTATAAATAGATGCTCTTTACATATATTGATGAAAGAAAGAGAAAAAACTTACAAGTGAGGCAAAAACAACCCTTTTTTTCTTTCTTTCTTTGGAATATTTGGATGATGAATTAAGGTTGAGAGTGAGATATACAGAAAAAGTAAACAAAGATGTGTTTAAAAATAACGCAGGTAGGGGATCTATGAGAGTAGGGTAGTAAAAACATAGTCAAAAAATAAACACACCATTGGACTAAGAATAGTATTACAAAGGTTGGTTGGATGGATGTGATAGATTGACCGTACTCTTTGTGGCCCTAATACACCTTTTTTTTAATTCCTAGTACTAGTAACATCCAAACAAACATGATGTTATTCTTTGTGTGTAATTCTTTTTCTCTACATATATTAAAAGTGTACACTAAGGTTGGTTGTAAATCTTTGTGTATTATCATCATCGTCAACTCAGCGTTATAACAGCTTTTATTTCCTCAACCAACATTATCACCAATATAGTGTAATAACACAAGCAACATCAACATCAACATCAAACATACCTCACTTAAACACAAATATATCTCTACAAAAACCAAAATATTACACACACACACACACAAAGCGACAACTTCCATACCTCCCACAACTCGAATTCTCCTATTTCAACCCAGCACACGTCTTATAATGGTTAAGCTAATAGGTAGCGTGCGTCTTCATGGTCCCAACAAGGAAATTTGACGTGTTGTCCATGCCTTATTACCGGTAGTCCAAAACCAACCACTCAGTCTGTCGTATATTTACCTTATTAAGTTTGAGAAATTATTTTAAAGACACAAGTGACCTAAGATTAGCAATACAAAAAAATTAATTTGTTGAACACAACATATCGAGACTGATAAAGTTTTCACTAGAAAGAAAAGATAACGGGAATTGATTTGCACATTTTATTCTTATTAATACACGTCATTTCATTCATTCGACCGTTGTAACTTATTTATATCTTATTTTCACCGCTTATACATTAGTGTGTGCAAACTAAAATCGATGTCTATAAATTATTGTGTTAAGACGTTCATTAGACTGTTGTAGCTTATTGATATCTTACTTTGACCTCTTTCATATTGATGTTTTCAAATCAATAGTAATTTGACATGATTAATAGTTAATAATAACAATAAAGTAAAAAATTAGAATAAAAATTTATTTATGTCACATTAGAGGGGAAAAACAATTTTATAAAGGGTACTAGGTATAATCATGTGCACGCACAGTGTGTACACATGAATCAAATTTATTTAAAATTTTAATTTAATACATGGATATTCAAGAATTTTGCAGTATTTAATATTTTGTAAATGTGATATTACACGCACGACGTTCAGATTATAAGCACAACTAATAATTATATTTTATCTAAATTTGTATGGTGCTTTGATGACATCAAATAAGTACATTATATTGTCATCATTTGTCCTATATAATTGACTTGTTTTATTATGTTTTATATGAGAATCGATACTTAATTGTTTACTTTAGTAATTCTCAGGTAAAAACAAGCAATTAGTGAAACTTGGCGATTTTGGACGAAATATAGAGCAAAATGATCAAGCTGGAAAAGTCTACTGAAATCCAGAAGATATGACGCATCATTTTAGACAGATGCGTCGTACTATCATACTTAGACGAATTCGAAGACCATTGCCTGACTTTGAAGAATGCGCCGCATCAGAATATATCATGCGCCGCATATGAAACTTTGGTCAACGAAGAAGATCCAACTTGTTTTACTCCAGATACGCCGCATTACATTATTAACATGCGCCGTATCTATATCAAGACTTCACCAAATACGATTCAAGATACTGAAGGACATGCGCCGCATAAAGATTCAAGTTACGCCGCATCAGAAGACGGTGTACGAATATTCCAGAATATATTAATCTTGGACCCCACGCGAAGTTAAGTACATGCGCCGCATCTACTTATGCGATGCACCGCATCGAGCCCTCAGACAGAACCTATAAATACCCCAAGAGTCAGATGAATTTTATGTGCATCAAAACCCTAAGGAGACGAATTCCGACGACTTGGCAACACAAGACACACTACAATAGAAGATCTTAGAGCAGTAAGAAGGTCCTGCATGTATTTAATTCATTAAGTAGTTTTGTTTTATCTGCAATAGTAAGCTTTAATTCATCATAATTGATGGGCTTTTGGCCACCATACTGCTCCCTTTAAAATTGTTTTCCCATCAATTAAAGTTTATATGTTGATGTTTTTGGTGACTTGTATATGTGCATTGATAACCTCTGTGTCTAGCTGAGTTTTGTTTGGGCTGCCATACCCCCTCCTCGCCTACTTATCTAGTGTCTAGAAAGTGGGATATGCATAAGTGATCATTAAGAGTTTACTCGCCTATATTTATGATCCAACGAGACATATTAGATTACGATACAATACATATAAAACTAGCAATAAAACAATTGACAAGCTACTTAACTATCAGGACAGGCCTTCTATCTGTATCTATTATCTATTTGTGTACGTGTTTGCTAATCGCTGATTTGTTCTCATTAGTTTAATTTACTGTTTAACTACCAAATCGTGCTAGTCTCTGAGACTAAACCCCCCTTGCATTAGATTAGATTGTAAAACTAACTTAGAACATTAAAATACTGATAGACAAACTATGAATTACGTTCCACTTTTAGTGATCGACACTCTGCTTACCACTATATACATATTGATCGGATACACTGTCCGTTAGTGTGTGTGTGTTATAGGATAAGTCGGCTAAATATAAATGTAAAACTTGAAATAGGCAATCACCCTATACTACACCGTGACACGCTGCACACATCAAGTTTTTGGCGCCGCTGTCGGGGAGTGAATTGTTAATACCTGTTTATCTGTTAGTATTTTAATTAGGTTTTCTAATTTTTTTAGATTTTTAGGTTTTTAGTTTTTATTGCTAACTTTGTTGTATATTAGTTAGATTACATTCATTGTATAATTTGCATATTTACTGTTTTGTGTGTGTTTGTTTTTCTTGTTTTATTAGTTTTAGATTTTTCTTTGGTTTTTACTGCATAACTGCTGTCGCTGTATTCTGCTGATACAAACGATACGGCGCATCTGTTTTACAGATGCGGCATATGGCGTTTTAATTTTATATACAGCGCATTTAATAATTCGAGTACGGCGCATCTATCCCCTAGATCCGACGTATTCTGTTTTTAATCAGAAAATTATTAAACCCTAACCGACATACGACGCATCGGTTTTTGAGATGCGACGCATTTAATTATTTTATTAAAAACAGTTTTCAAAGTTATTAAATAGAAGCGACGCATCGATTTCTATCGATACGGTGCATCATAATCTGAATCAAAAATCTTGTATTTTGAAACGTAACGAAGATACGACGCATTAACTTCTGCTGATACGGCGCATCTAATTTTTATAAGTATAATTGATTTTTTATTATTTAAACATACGGTGCATTTAATTTATTAAGTGCGGCGTATTGATTTTCTGAATAAAAGTCTGATTTATTTTTAACTATTAAGATACGGCGCATCCTATTCTTAGGATACGGCGCATCGTCTGCAGATATCAGCAACTTTTATTTTTCATATTCCGTTTTCGTTGTTAATTTTATGATATTTTACTTTCTTGAACATACCCTACTGATGCTTTTATGATGATTTCAGGAAGTGCATGACCAGAAGTTCGACTAAGAACTTTGTTAATACAAATATCGCTTAAAAACGTTATTTATATTTTACGATCTTTGCTAAGTTTTGTTAACGACAAAGTATAAACTTTAGTTTTTGGTAAAATACAATTTTAGTTTCAAGTCTTGCATAATCTTTGTTTTGCTACATTTTACTCTTCACATTTTAAATATATATAAACACATTATTCTCATAAGTACTTCAAATATAAGTTGTCACATCATAGTATTAAAACCTTTGTGTGTTTGACTAACCAAAGTACTTGAAT
>LBNU01029673.1:9459-22207 GCA_014162995.1 Artemisia annua
TAAAACCGACGTAATGTAAATAGCATTTACGATGTGAATTAAGATAAATTGCCAAAGATACCGGTCAAATGAAATTTTATATCTCGTGACGTTAAATGAGATAAAAATTTGTCGGGACTATGTGTGGGGGTTGTAGACGTGTTAGTCACATTTAGTCGATCCGCGTGTTAAGCGTTTAGTAAAAAAATAAACTTATCGTAAAGCGTTGAACCTATAAAAATGTATTTGAAAATAATACAAGTGGGATAGTCATGCAACATGTTATTGTGATCGATACTGTAGACTATATTCTCTAGTCCAAGTATGAGTGTGCCCTGCCTAAATAATGCATGAATTCGCATCTCAAACCAAACCGTTTAGGTTACGCGAACATGAATACCCGTAAACCCCGTTTACGATGAATTGAATGATATGCATGAATAGTACTTTCCCTCCGGGAATGAATAGTGTCATGTGAATAGTAAATTTTCTGAACGCGTCTCGGAATCTCAAATTGACTCCAAAAACGATGAATAGTAAAATGATGAATAGTGATCGATGAATAGTAAATGATGAATAGTAATGGGTGAATAGTGAAATGTCGAGGTTTGGGAAATGACCTGAAATTACGGGTTGTGATACAGCCCAAGCAAGACTCAGCTAGACACAGAGGTTATCAATGCACTAATATAAGTCACCAAAAACATCATCGTATAGACTTTAATTAGTGCGAAAGCAATTTTAAGGGGTGTGGTATGGTAGCCGATAACAGCCCATCAATCCTGATGAATTAAAGCGTACTATTACAATAAAACAAAACTACTTAATGAATTAAATACATGCAGGACCTTCTTACAAGTCTTGGGGTTTTGTTACAATAAAACAAAACTACTTGTGATGCTTCTTCGACTGAGTTCGTCTCTTTAGGGTTATGTTGCACACAAAATTCGTATAAGTCTTGGGGTATTTATAGTTTCTGTCTGAGGGCACGATGCGGCACATTGAATAAGTAGATGCGACGCATTGGCTTAACTTCGCGTGGGGTCCAAGATTAATATATTCTGGAATATTCGTACACCGTCTTCAGATGCAGCGTAACTTGAATCTTTATGCGGCGCATGTCCTTCAGTGTCTTGGATTGTATCTGGTGAAGTCTTGATAGTGATACGCCGTATGTCAAAAGTATAATGCGGCGTATCTGGAGTAGAACAAGCTTGATCTTCTTCGTTGACCAAAGTTTCATAAGCGGCGCATGGTATAATTCCATGCGGCGCATTCTTTAAAGTCAGGCAATGGTCTTCGAATTCATCTAAGTATGATATTGCGACGTATCTGTTGATAGAGATACGGCGCATCTTCTGGATTTCAGTAGACTTTTGACATCTTGCTTTTTTTGCTCCATAATTCGTCCAAAATTGCGAAGTTTCACCAATTCCTTGTTTTTACATGAGAATTACTAAAGTAAACAATTAAGTATCGATTCTCATAGATAATGTAGTAAAACAAGTCAAATAAATAGGATAAATAATGACAATAATATGTACTTATTTGATGTCATCAAATATCCCCCCACTTGAACTTTACTTGTCCCCAAGTAAACCTTAAATTAAAATTATGAAAATGTATCCTAAAAGGCATTAGGATTTATTTGTATCATTAAGCACGTATCCGTTTTATCATAATCACACAACCAAACACTAAACGAAGTAGAAACAAAATAAATTTTCAATATCAAAACAATTCTAAATCGTTTAGTTGCTTAGTCGTGACGAATATTCTATCATAGGCTTGGCAAGTATACGTATCTCCCCCACTAAAGCCAAAGTGTAACAAGTCTAAAGCGGTAAATAGGGTTTTGAGGCTTAAGGGTTGAACCTAGCTTCGTTCAAACATTTCCTGCATAAACTTAGTAGATCGCTGGCGCGAGTCTTCGGAAATCAAAAGCATTTTTTCACCTCACTTTTATTTAATTAAACCTCGCTTTTATTTAACTTAAACTCACTTTTAATTATCCATACACAACAACAACTAAATTAAACAAATATATATTTTTTTTACCCTAATCGTACCCACACCCCCTCACACATATCACGCCTCTCTTATCTTCTTCTCCCTCTCACCTCTGCTGCAAAACCGGTCCCCCACACAAACCCAACAAGGCAGACACGGCCTACCATGACTGTGAAGTTCAGATGGTCCTCAGGCGCTACAGGTGGGATACCCTTTTCTTTGTCAAGATTTGGAGTCAACACAAGATTACAAGGTGGGTGACTAGGTGAGGATGAAGCATTACTCCTTTGAGCTTCAAGGTCGACTGGTGGGAAGGAAGATGGAATCAAACCCGTCTCATATTAATCTTTTATAAACCAATCGATTCACAAGAGGTGCCACACATCCAAAAACTTTCACAACAAATATTAGTTAGCTTTTGAGAGAAATTTCTGAGGTTACTAAGGGTGTGTGGATCGCTCGTGGAATCAGAATCGGGTTCATGTTCTTTTTGGTTTTCGCCTTCTTTTCGTTCGGATCGATTCATATTCAAGCGTCTCTATTGTTGTAAGGGTTTTTCTTAATTTAATTTCATTCGAATATTCATTGTTAGAATATGTTTTTGAATCGAATCGACCCAATTTATTTTGGTACGATTGATTGTTCTTCTTTCTGTGGTTATTGATTTTTGTGTGGTTATGAACCGATCGATTTCATTTTTGTTATTCTTGTTAGTGTGGCAAACTAAAAATGGAAAAACTGATAACTAAGAATTTGTATAAATATTGGCTCGAAAGTATTTGATGAGTAACTTGGGGGCTCGCTAGGTTGTTAAGTGTTGGTTATATTAGTTCTATCAATTAAACGGTTTAGTCCAACGGAAGGGTGCGCATGTTGTTACTCACTCGATTCGGGTTGTACCCAATGTTCGAGGAACCTGGTTAACTCTTAAGTACTTTTGAAACATGTATCATGGTAGTGTTGGGTTCTAGTCGAAGTGCCAAAAATTAACAGTTGCTATATAGTGTGCAAAACGGTTTGTAAACGGTTGAGTGTTGCTTCGGTCATAACGAGACGCCCCGAGGGTGTTTGTCACATGGACTAACGCTAGTCCTCGAGAGAGACTTAGGGTCTCGTTAGTTAAGAGTTCATGTCGGATTTTAAACCCTTCGTTATGAATATTTCCCCACGTCAGAACTTGCTCCAACACCATTCCTTAGAAGCTGCTTATTTGTGTGTTAAAAATGCGTATGGACCTCAAGCCCAGTTCTAATAACTAGTGTGGGTGTGCACGCTGGGCCAAGGCCTATCGATATTATGGGGTGTTTGTTAGATTCGTTCTGGGCTAAAAGCCCACTCTGCGTCAAGTCCAACAAGTGCAACAAGGGGTGCGTGGGTATAAGTTACTCAAAACTGATTTTTATTTAACCTCCATATGCAAATGCTAGTTGAAATATACGTGTGTAAGTCCAATAGTGTAGTATAATGTAAATTCGGATAGTGATACGAATCGAGTCACATGCTTGTTTTTCCTCGGCTTATCTCACGCCTCATCCCCGACTCACTCGTCTTACTCGTTCTTAACAATTATTGCTCAACTAAATGTATTTTATAAGCGGATTCTAAACTAGCAGTTAAAACTCAACTTTTCACAACGTTAAAGGTATAATGTTAAATTAGGTATCAACTAATACATATTACAACTTATATTTGATCATGAGTTAATATGTCCTACAATGGTTTATTTATAACAAAACTTATCTTGATATTGCAAACTCATATACTTGAAAAGTAATACAAAACGGTTTATCATTCCGATATAGAAATTGTGACATATACAAACTTAATTGAGTTTAATATATGATTTAACTTTATTTTATTTCAAATACAAACACTCTAAATAAAATTTTTACTTAAAGACATTTACTTACACTTTTTATTATAAACTAATATTACATATAAATACTTATAAACATTTAGATATATACATACAAACTTTTAACAACACTATTCTTATTTTCTGACAACGTCTAATATTCAATACCTTCCACACTTCGTCTTTCGGTTACTGTCGAACCAGATACTTATTCGTCTTTGATACTTTTGTTATATTACATACTTATATTCCTATGCACTCCCAAGAGCCAATACTTGTAAATACTTAAAAACTATTTTCAACTTAAATGCTGCCACACAAGCAACAATAACATAAACGTTTTGAAAACTTTTAAACTAATTTACGTTTATCGAGTCTTAAATTTAAATTGTGAACTAAACTATGTCATACTAATCTAGGTCGCGCGTCGGAACTATCACCTACTATTCGACTCTATTTCATTTCAGCTACTACTAGCTGAGGTGAGTCCATAGTCCCACTTTTACTAGGTTTTTCAAATCCCGTGGGGAGATACATGCTATAAAACTAAACACAAGTATTTTTCTGTATGTTATCCTGATTGTTATTGCCTAAGTTAACACCTTTGCCAAAAGTCCCTCATATAATGAACCATTAATCACTTGCGAGTGAACGCGAATTTAGTGAATAGATCTATTGGCAGTTGACGCCCCATTTGAAGTTGGCCTGAAATGGTAACCAAATGCACTTTATTCGAATATAAATAGGAAGTTGGCAAACTCCTACGACGAGGGCACTATCACCTACATCATTTCATGATGTAGGCTATTTATATCATTTATGATATCACCCTATGTTAAGGTTTGCGTGTCATGAGGCTTAGGGAAATATATTACACTACGATGCTATTGTTTTTATTACTACTCAATTTGTGTTCAATTCTATTACAAATTAAACACTATGGATTCACTCAACCTTTGTGTTGACCTTTTTAGCATGTTTTATCTCAGGTAACTAAGAAGCATAAATGGCAAGGAGTGGACTAGGGCCCCTTTGGACGACATCCAAAAATGTTATCATTCACTTTAATTTCAAAGATTTTCATTATGTATGATTTAATGTTATGGAACCGTTGTTGCAACTCTGATTTTATCTTTAATGAATGATAACAAATTTTCTCAAAACGTCTCTTTCGAGTCCTTTTCTATAATTATGATGATGATCTGAGATGTAATACCCCAATTAGACTTCCGCTGCTTCATTACGATTTTCGGGGGGTTACAATTTATGTAGCCCAAGTTCACGCGAATTGCTTTGTTGAAACGTCCATACGTCTTCAGATGATTGCAAAGCCAAAAATTGTGAGAACAAAACTTTTAGATTATGGGGCATGTTATAACATATAAATTCGCATCTTGCCAACAATTTATAACGAATCCTCCGCATTAGAATGGTTTTGGTCACGAACCATATGTTTCCCATATAAGAATTTTGTAAATATGCGTTGTATGTTTCTTGTAAATCCACCATAACGCACAATAATGGGATGTTGAAATGGATAATTCATTCAGGGGGAGAGAATGAGCAGCAAGGGATATGGAATGAATTATGATATAAATGTTGATCCTCACAGTAATAAATATGAATTTTAAGTTAAAGGGACAATTTATATTCCAGATCTAGTAATTGCCAGCATGTTTTGTGACCTAAAATAAGTGACTAGATAATATAAATGATGCTAATGCTCCAATTAAAATGTGTGTCCCAAAAGTACAACCAATGAAGGGTAGTAAGTCTATGGCACGGCTGCAGCATGATAGACAACTCGATTCCAAATAAAAGTCCTCGAATGATTAGATAAAATGGAGCAAGAAAATGAAGATGGTGAAATCGAGGTAATAAGACCCCATAATAGTAAAGAGACACTAGACATGAAGGTGACTGAAAAGAACCCCGAGTACATGAAAAACCATGAAATCTCAATAAATGATATATAATGTCTAGTAAAGTGTGAAATCAAAAAGAAATAAATCGACGTCGATAGTACTATTATATATGATAATGATTATGCAAGTAAATAATATAGCGCTAAAATAAAGGTGAGGATATTGAATATCTGCAAGAAGTGCAGATGTATTACTGAATGGCCAAAGTTTAATGACGCAAGTAACTAATGAATGATTGAAGTCTCGTATGATGAGACATGTGATTGGGATTAAAGTCCATATACATAAATATGTATATTGGATATACAAATGTCGTTGTGAGATAGCGAAATTAAATTTTGCATAAGGCGAAAGTGATGGCACACATATATTTTCACAAAGACTTTGAAATGATAACAACAATACATGTTCATGTGGTGGATCCAATAATGTGTTTTAATATCGTATAAGTCTGGCAATATCCTAAGTAATTAATGTGCATCTAAAAGATATATGAAGAGAGCTCATGTAATGTTGAGATTTTATTATAAGATATAAAATGCAAGAAGCATGCTAGTGATTTTGAATGCTGATGCGCGTGATGTGTCATTGCGGTTTAGCAGTGTTAATGCCTATTCAAGTTTTACATTTATATTTAGCCGACTTATCAATAACACACACACTTAACGAACAGTGTACCCGGTCAGTTTGTATATAATGGTAAGTAGAGTGTTGATCACTAAGAGTGGAACGATTTATCTAATTAACCTAATCAGTATTTTAATATCCTAAGTTAGTTTTACAACCTAATCTAACGCAAGGGGGTTCAGCCTGAGAGACTGGCACAGATTGGTTGAGTTAAACAGTAAATTAAACTAATGAGCACGAATCATCGAATAGCATACACGTACACAGATAGATAATAGAAACTATAAGAAGACCTGTCCTGATAATTAAGTTGCTTGTCACTTGTTTTATTGCTAGTTTTATATGAAGTGTATATTAGTTAAATCTTTCTCGTTGGCTCTAATCATATCGGCGGGTCCACCCTTAATGATAACTTATGACTATCCTATTCATCCAAAGACGTCAGATTAAATAGGCGAGGAAGGGGTATGGCAACGCAAGCAGTGCTCAGCTAGACACAGAGGCTATCAATGCACTAATATAAGTCACCAAAGACATCATCATACAAACTTTAATTGATGGGAAAGCAATTTTAAGAGGTGTATATGATTTTCCGTAGTCACATACACATCCTGATGAATTAAAGCATACTATTACAATAAAACAAAACTACTTAATGAATTAAATACATGCGGGACCTACTTACAACTCTAATATCTTCGATTTGGGTGTGTCTTGTGTTGCTTCTTCGACTGAACTCGGCTCCTTAGGGTTATGTTGCACACAAAATTCGTCTAGGTCTTGGGGTATTTATAGTTTCTGTCTTAGGGTTCGATGCGGCGCATGTAATGAGAAGATGCAGCGCATTGACTTAACTTCGCGTGGGGTCTAAGATTAATATATTTTTGAATATTCGTACACCGTCTTCAGATGCGGCGTAACTTGAATCTTTATGCGGCGCATGTCCTTCAGTGTCTTGGATTGTATCTGGTGAAGTCTTGATAGTCATACGCCGTATGTCAGAAGTATAATGCAGCGTATCTGGAGTAGAACAAGCTTGATCTTCTTCATTGACAAAAGTTTTATAAGCGGCGCATGGTAAAATTCCATGCGGCGCATTCTTCAAAGTCAGGCACTGGTCTTCGAATTCATCTAAGTATGATATTACGGCGTATCTNTCTTCGTTTGGGGTGTGTCTTGTGTTGCTTCTTAAATAACTCACGCTTTTGACTCATGTAACTCACGCTTTAAGTAGACACGAATTATACTCAATAAAATCTTAAACAAAGAATAATCCTTAGTTGGCGTTCCCATAACGGCCAACTCCCATTCAATCCATAAGTATAATACAACAACAAATAGTGGTGATATCTACCACTTAATACAAAACTTTACATAAGTTGGTTAAACAAACTTCCAACTTCTTTTCTTTCTTTTTCTTTTCTATTTTTTCGAATTTTTTTATCAATGTGTAAAATTTCACAAATTTTTCCATCACGATCTTTCTGGATAATTTTTCCATATTTTTCATAACTTTCAGAAATAACTGTAATAGTGAAAGTAGTAAACACACGAAAAATAAACTAAAAATATACAATATGTACTTTCACTCCAATTGCATTGTGCAATTTCCCGACCTAACCAAAGATAATGAGTTACGCACGCGAACACAGGTAATGTGAGGAAACACACTTTGCCTAAAGTAACTAACCACGGATTTTAATCTACAGGGTAGGCTAAGGTGTAAGGGTGTAACGAAACATTTTTAACAAAGGTGTAAGAAACGAAAGGAATGGCTCTGAGGGTTTTTCTAGGGGTATCTTACTCTAAAAGTGAGAATAAACAAGAGGGTTTATACGGGGGTTAACTAACCAATGTAGTTAGTTAATATCACATAACATATAAAGGCTTTTTGGGTGTAATCCTAGAAATTTACCAAGTTAGACTAGTCACTCCAATTATATCGATAATACTCATTATGGTGGTCTCGAATAGTATACAAGTCAAGTTCTAAAGTTTACAAGTCACCGGCACACTAAAGTTTTAATTTTTGGAAGAAATAAGGTTATGTGTGCGGTTATATAATTTAGACGTAAACAAAAACATGCTAAAATTTTTTTAAATTTTGATATATTAAGCATATTTTGAAAAGTTTAGGACAAGTAAGCGTTCTAATTCTCCACCCCCCACTTAAGTTAAACAACGTCCTCGTTGTTTGTGTCAAAGGTTAAAAATTGGAAAATAAAAGAATTAGAACGGAAAAACTTCCCTGATATTTGCTCGGAATGATCCTCCATTGCGTTTATGAGCAAAAACCAACTTTCTTGTGGATGAGAACGTTTAAGCTTCATGAATGATGTTTCCAAAGAAAGTGCAGGAATCTATAATACCACCAAGGCTTTAACACACCTGAGTTAAGAAGGTTCAAACTTGCATAATACATTAGTAGTTAGAAAATAAAACCTAAAAATTAAAAATTGAAAATCATCAGGTCAGTCGATACGCCGCATCCTATGGAAGAGGATGTGTCGTATCGAGCCTGGAATTAATACGAATCAGAATAAAGATGCATCGTATCCTTAACCAGGGATGCGCCGCATTAAATAAACTGACAGAANACACACCTGAGTTAAGAAGGTTCAAACTTGCATAATACATTAGTAGTTAGAAAATAAAACCTAAAAATTAAAAATTGAAAATCATCAGGTCAGTCGATACGCCGCATCCTATGGAAGAGGATGTGTCGTATCGAGCCTGGAATTAATACGAATCAGAATAAAGATGCATCGTATCCTTAACCAGGGATGCGCCGCATTAAATAAACTGACAGAATGTTTTAAAGTCTAAAAATAAAAAATGCAGAAAAATAAAAAGATATGACCAGTGCAGATGATACGCCGCATTCCATGATGGAGATGCGCCGCATCTTCTGCAGGTCTGACAGACTCGACTCAAACAGAAAAATAAGATAAAAGTTTCGGGTTGTCTCCCGGTCAGCACTTGTCTTTATTCCAGAGTCTTCAAGTTAGACTTACGTTCAGCTCTTAGTAGCGATCATTAAAGTAGTCGGAAGCGTCACGCTCCCTTATCACCAGTCCTGTTGTGTCGACCACATCTTGCCCGTCCTTGATCTCCACTCCATGTCTTTTCAATATATGTATAAACAAAATTCTAAACCTTTCGGGTAGAGAGGATAAAGTAATAAACGGGAGATTCTTATTATCATATAAGCACAAATATCCAAGATGTGATGGTAGCTCAACAAACAAGACTTTATTGGTTTTCTCAACAATCCTCCTATGTTTGTTAATACTTTCACAATCACACAATTCGTTGCTAGAATCGTTAATTACATTACGCTTAAATTTAGCGGACGCGTTAATGTCAGTAAGTTTCTCACGATCGGGATTATTTAAACTTTCTTCGATCAATGTCTCTTCCATTACTCTAGCTTCTAGATCGAGGTCTACATCTTCTCCTAATCCTAGCATATAAACGCCTCTAATTATGCTCTTAACCGGATTTTCACATTTGTAGACTAGTTTGTCATTCCCTACTTTTAATGATATTTTTCTTTTAAACACATTAATCTTAGCATGGGCCGTAGAAAAGAAAGGTCTTCCAAGGGTTAAGGGAATCTTAACATCCTCGGGCATATCTAGTATTATAAAGTCTACAGGGAACACAAACTTCTCGATCCTAACTAGCACGTTTTCAGCAATCCCCTCAGGTCGTTTTACGGTTTTATCAGCCAATTCANAGTTTGTCATTCCCTACTTTTAATGATATTTTTCTTTTAAACACATTAATCTTAGCATGGGCCGTAGAAAAGAAAGGTCTTCCAAGGGTTAAGGGAATCTTAACATCCTCGGGCATATCTAGTATTATAAAGTCTACAGGGAACACAAACTTCTCGATCCTAACTAGCACGTTTTCAGCAATCCCCTCAGGTCGTTTTACGGTTTTATCAGCCAATTCAATAAGCAGCTTACTTGGTGCCAATTTTCCTAGTCCTAGGGTAGTGAATGTCTTAAAGGGCATAACACTAACACTAGCTCCTAAGTCAGCTAATGCATTATTGAAAGACATGTTATTAATTGAGCAAGGTAGAGTAAAACTTCCTGGGTCTTTTTCTTTATGAGGCAAGGCTTGTAGATCGGTTGCAGAGCTCTCCATTTACCGCGAGTTTCCAATTATCGTAGCATTGATAATTTCAACTAACGTCTACAGTCAGTCTCAGAATGTAATCTTCATAGCGATGCTTGGTTCATCCTTTATCATGAAAATTAACCAACTTTCGCACGAGAGTAGTGGAATGATCAAAGTAGATATCAAAAATCAATTATATTTATAAAAATTAAATGCGCCGCATAAGCAGAAGCTAATGCGCCGTATTTTCGTTACGTTTCAAAATACAAGATTTTTGATTCAGTAGATGCGCCGTATCGATAAATCGATGCGTCGCTTCTGTTTAATTAATTCGAAAACTGCTTTTAATTTAAATATTAAATACGCCGTATCTGTAAAAACAGATGCGTCGCATGGCGTTAGGGTTTCGAAAAATTCTTATTAAAACAGAATACGCCGTATCTTGGGGAAAAGATACGTCTTACTCGAATTATTAAACGCGTTGTATTTAAAAAAAATTAAAACGCAATACGCCGCATCTGCGAAACAGATGCGCTGTATCGTTTGTATCAGCACTATACAACGACAGCAGTAAGTACAAAAATTAAAGAAAAATAAAATAAAAATAAAAAGAAAATTACAGAAAATAAAAACAAACAAAAACAGTAAATATGCAAATTATACAATGAATGCAATCTAATTAATATACAACAAGTTAGTGGTTAGAATCTAAAAACCTAATAAAAAGAAAATCTAATTAAATTACTAATCAAATTAATAGATAAATACAATTCACTCCCCGGCAGCGGCGCCAAAAACTTGATGCGCGTGATGTGTCGTTGCGGTTTAGCAGTGTTAATGCCTACTCAAGTTTTACATTTATATTTAGCCGACTTATCAATAACACACACACTTAACGAGCAGTGTACCCGGTCAGTTTGTATATAATGGTAAGTAGAGTGTCGATCACTAAGAGTGGAACGATTTATCTAATTAACCTAATCAGTATTTTAATATCCTAAGTTAGTTTTACAGCCTAATCTAACGCAAGGGGGTTCAGCCTGAGAGACTGGCACAGATTGGTTGAGTTAAACAGTAAATTAAACTAATGAGCACGAATCAGCGAATAGCATACACGTACACAGATAGATAATAGAAACTATAAGAAGACCTGTCCTGATAATTAAGTAGCTTGTCACTTGTTTTATTGCTAGTTTTATATGAAGTGTATGTAATTAAATCTTTCTCGTTGGCTCTAATCACATCGGCGGGTCCACCTTAATGATAACTTATTACTATGCTATTCATCCAAAGACGTCAGATTAAATAGGCGAGGAAGGGGTATGGCAGCCCAAGCAAAGCTCAGCTAGACACAGAGGTTATCAAAGCACTAATATAAGTCACCAAAGACATCATCATATAAACTTTAATTGATGGGAAAGCAATTTTAAGAGGTATGTATGATTTTCCGTAGTCACATACATATGCCCATCTATCCTGATGAATTAAAGTGTACTATTACAATAAAACAAAACTACTTAATGAATTAAATATATGCAGGACCTTCTTACAGCTCTAATATATTCGTTTGGGTGTCTCTTGTGTTGCTTCTTTGACTGAACTCGGCTCCTTAGGGTTATGTTGCACACAAAATTCGTCTAGGTCTTGGGGTATTTATAGTTTCTGTCTTAGGGTACGATGCGGCGCATGTAATGAGCAGATGCGGCGCATTTACTTAACTTCGCGTGGGGTCCAAGATTAATATATTCTGGAATATTCGTACACCGTCTTCAGATGCGGCGTAACTTGAATCTTTATGCGGCACATGTCCTTCAGTATCTTGGATTGTATCTGATGAAGTCTTGATAGTGATACGTCGTATGTCAGAAGTATAATGCGGCGTATCTGGAGTAGAACAAGCTTGATCTTCTTCATTAACCAAAGTTTCATAAGCGGCGCATGGTAGAATTCCATGCGGCGCATTCTTCAAAGTCAGGCAATGGTCTTCGAATTCATCTAAGTATGATATTGCGGCGTATCTGTTGAGAGAGATATGGCGCATCTTCTGGATTTCAGTAGACTTTTGACATCTTGCTCGTTTTGCTCCATAATTATTCCAAAATCGCCAAGTTTCACCTATTACCTGTTTTTACCTGAGAATCACTAAATTAAACATTAAAGTACCGATTCTCATACATAATAAAGTAAAACAAGTCAAATAAATAGGATAAATGATGATAATAAT